>PVIH01020877.1:0-31197 GCA_004025045.1 Sigmodon hispidus | reverse complement strand
GTGTGGCCAGGTGCAGAGTTCAGCTGCCCCCTGCTCCAGAGTGTGCTGGGACGCCACAGAGAGCACCGGTCCTCTGGTCAGGGTTCGAATCCGCCCCTCAGAGACCACTGCAGTTGGTTTGCTCAGTTCACTCAGTTCGGGGTCGCAGTAGGGATCCTTGCAGCTACCCTCAGCAGCAGCAGGAGCTGTGGGTGTGGCCAGGTGCAGAGTTCAGCTGCCCCCTGCTCCAGAGTGTGCTGGGACGCCGCAGAGAGCACCGGTCCCGGCGGCGGAACTGGAAGCAATGAGAGCTCAACTCTCCCTCCCAGGCCAGGATACAGGCGCTGAGGCCTGCCGAACCCTCCTCACCTCTGGTCAGGGTTCGAATCCGCCCCTCAGAGACCCCTGCAGTTGGTTTGCTCAGTTCACTCAGTTCGGGGTCCTGCTTACCTATTTCTTTACATCTTGTTCCTTGGGCGGCTGGATCTCATCTCCCTTGACTCTGCCCTCATTCCCCTTTATGCTCAGATTTCCTACCTGCTTCAAAGATACCCTGCCATAGGCTAAAATCATCCCTTTATTAACCAATGATATTTACAACATACAGAAGGACATCCCACATCACACCTACACACATGTGGGGGGATCCTCTACCCCCTGCTGCCAGCTATAATCAGTTATAATTTTACTCCAGAGAGCCTTACCCTAATTCCATGAGTCCTCTCAAAGCTGAGCATGTTTTTCTTCTGGAAACAGAAGAAACTCAGTTTCATGTTAATTAAGATGAGAGAGATTCTTATGAGGGGCACTGTCCTAGAATGAAGAACTCCAGAGTTGCCTCTAACTTAGAGAGGAACACTTCAAGAAACAAGGTCCCATTCTACATTTGCCAGACCATTTCTTCTTCCAGCCTGAGGGAATGAAGTAAATTTCCCAAGAGCCTCCACATAAGCATCCAGCCTTTTGAAGCCTAAGCAGAAAACTTAAGCTCCCTGAACCCACACAACTATGGGATAGAAATAAATGTTTAAGCCATTATGTGTGTGGCAATGTATTAGAAAGCAACAGCAAGCTAATATTTGTTTATACAGGGACAGAAATAAAATATAGAAATTGGGAAGAATAGGATGGAGAAAGACCATGCCAGAGAAAAATCAAAGCAAGCAGAAATGCATAAGACAGATGAGGCCTTCGTCATTTGCTTTAGAGATCTCTGCTTGTTTCCAGCTAACATGGCTAACATGTGGTGATAGTGAGTTTACCATTAAGCATACAGCATTTTCCAGAATTCAGATGAAATCGTGACCCATCTTCTGGAGTAAAAGTCTGTGTGCAAACAAATGAGGACAGGCATGTGCTTTTTGTACACATGAGAGTAATAAATGAAAAGTACAGAGAACAAAAAAAGCAAATTTGAAAGAAATGATGAACAAAGACAGCAGGCATAGAAAAAAAGGAAGGGGGAAGAAAAGCATAGACACTACAAGGGGAAAATCACACTTCCTTTCAGGGGCACACAATTCCACACCCAAGTCTGGCCTGATCTATATATCATAGAGAAACACTGCACTATCAGATTTCTCTTGATTTTCTCCAGGGCAACACTGAAACGCCATTTCCAGTCAGCCTTTTCAGCCTTTCTAAACTTGACTGGTCCCTGGCTGCTTACACAGCCTTTCATACCATCAAAGGAAGCAAAAATTGCAGACATGACATTTAAAAAAACGCCTTTTCCTCATGTAGGTATTTCTAAATCCAACAATTATGAGAACACAAAATTACATCTGAAAGAGGTAGGTAAGCCAATAGCAATCTCAGACACTTCCAATAAAAGTTAGTAAATGAAAATAAGTTTTATTAGGAGAGCATCAACTCTAGATTTTCTTGAAATAAGGAAAAAAATGTTGGTAACTTGTCAAATCCCATTGGGATTTTTCTTGCTGTGTCCATAGTGTGTCTATGGATACTTTATAGTATGTTGGGATATTTTATTCCATATTTGATGTCTGGTGACATGAACCAATAGTAACACATTGAAACAATGTATTCATAATGCAGCTGGTCAATTAAGACTCAAGCACGCTCAAAATTGAGGCACTTCTGTGCTCAGACATCTATGGTTGATTTCACTAAAGCTGTGAGCTATTTAAATACTAATACAAAAAGCTTAATGCTAAGGACAAAGTTCACCTGTCCAAATTGACTCCCAGTAGTAAAGAAGAAAGCAGAGATCAATCTAGTGTTTTCTGGGATCTAATGTTCTACCAATGCTGGTTCTTTGCTAGGCTAAGCAACAGTATTTGTTAAACTTTCTCAAGTCATTGGTGAACAAAAAAAATCTCTTCCCCAGCCAGAGTTCAGACATTTCTAATCAAAGTATGCTTTCAGTAGCTTCTCTGACGGTTCTCGGGAAATTCTACACGATTATTGCCACTATTTCCTACATCGATGACGATTGTATAATTGTCTGTTTTCTGTCTTGTGGCCTTGGGAGGACTATTAGTGTGACAGAAGATGACTAGCCAAAACCCAAGATTGTAGAGTAGCCCATAGAGTTGTTTATGCCAATCTCCAGGAGGAAAAGTACTGTATAATTATAAAATCACATATTTACACCAGGGGTCATCAAGCATTTTCTGAAAAGGGCCACAGAGTAAATATTTTAAGCTTTGTGGAACTAAATACTTCAGCCTTTGTCACAGCTATTCAACTGCGTAGCTTGAAAGCCACCACAGAAAATGAATAAATGAGTAAGTGTAGCTGTGTTTTAATAAAACTTTATTTGTAGACAAAATTTTTCATGTCTTAAAATTTTTGATTGCCAGTATTGTTTTTACTTACCTCTGTTTAACAAGTTGAAAATGTAAAAACTGTTCTTCGTTCAGATCAATACAGAAACAGAGGGGAGAGTGAGTTGCCATGTCTGTCCACCCTGATTTAAACTTATTTTCAGTTCCCTGAATATGCTGTAATATTGTATATAGTCCTAATTAAATTTAACTAAAGTTATATGTATCCAGCCCTGGTTGCACATTATTGATTTTTTTACAGTTTTAATCATTTGCTTTTTTCCTCATATGTTGTAATTTTTGTTGATTCATTCTTTTTAGAGCTTCCAGTCAATCACACAAAAAAAATAAAGTACAGTACCAAAGAGTCTCACTACTTATCAGATACAAGTGTTTGACTCTGAAATAGCACATATTGTCATGAAATCATAGTGTTTTGTTTTTCAGAAGATGGAAATTATTTTATAATGATTTGGTGTTATAATTTGGCAGAAAAATCCTATCCAAAATATTTATTTGGTCATGTGCAAAAATTCAATTATATGTAACAAACGATCAACAAAGACTTCTCTTGCTCTTGGTCCCCAACTATCAGTGATTATTAAATAAATAAGCACATGAAATTTAGCTCTCATTGTAGAAGCTGTGAAATGCTGTAGCAGGAATTAGTGTGCTTGCTGTCCAGGGCTACTGCCACTATTTGAAGTGTGTGATATAGAAGTTAATGCACTTTGCACAATAAACCATTGTTGGGGCATATATTTGCATATGAGTAAGTTGTGCATTGGATGTAGATGCACACTCTTTGTTTATTCAAATAAGGTGGTTAGAATTGCTCAATCTGTTTCAGTCCTATCAATTCACAAGCAGTTGCCAACTAATCTAGTCAATGCTGTACCAAGCCTATAAAGGAAATATTTATATGATCTTTCCATTCCATGTCCTCACAAATTATTTTAGTATTTAGCAGGTCTGACAATTACTTTTCATAAACTATTATTTTTTCCTCTATCACTTATTTTCCCTGCTTTAAGACTGTTTCACTACACAGTCCAGACTGGCCTTGAACTTATAGTCACCTTTGACTGTTTTCTGTGTACTTGGTTATGTCAACTGATTCTTTTTTAATTTGCATACTATATATGCTCATCTGAAACTTGATATGTAAATATATTTTATGTTATTTATATATACATTTGCCAGCTAGTCTTATGTCAACTTGACACAATCTGTACTCATCTGAGAGGATGAAGCCTCAGTTGACAAACAGGCCCAAAACATTCAATGGAAAAAAGATAGTATATTTAACAAATGGTGTTGGCATAACTGGAAGGAAGTGTGTAGAAAAATGCAAATAGAGCCTCAGTTGAAAGAATGCCTCTGTGAGATCCAACTATAGCCAAGCCTCTAGGGCATTTTCTTTATTTTTATTTATTTTTTATTATGAATAAAGTCATATTTTTTACCCCATGTATATCCTTGTTCAAGCTCCCTTCCCCCTCCCACCCCTTCCAGCACTCTCTCTTCTCTACATCTCTTTATCTTCTCCCCAGCAAGGGCAGGAGGTCCCAAGGCCCCAATATGGCTTAGTTAATCAATCATTAATTTAAAAAAAATGCCCTATCAACATAAACCCAGCCACACTGAACTTGATAGGGCATTTTCTTTTTGGGGGGAGGGTTATTTATTTATTTATTTATTATGAATAAAGTCACATTTTCTATCCGTGTATTTCCTTGTTCAAGGTCCCTTCCCCCTCCCATGCCCTCCAGTCACTCTCTCTCCTCCACATCTCCTCCCCAGCAAAGGCAGGAGGTCCCAAGGTCACAATATGGCTTAGTTCAGCATCCACTCCTGGCAGATCCACTTTTCTCACCCCAACCTCAAGACTGAGTCAGTTGTTCCTCTAGAGAGAGTGACATCCAAGGTGCCAGTCCAAGGTCTTTCAGATGATAGGGCATTTTCTTAATAAATGATTTATCCAAGCTCCAGACCTATGTGGGTGGTGATACTTCTAGGCTGGTGGTACTGGATTCTTTAAGAAAGCAGGCTGAAAGAACATCACAAGGAAACCCATGGACTCAAATAACCTGGGTTCATAGGGGTTCACAAAGACAAAAACACCAACCAGAGAACTTGCTCTGGACTGACCTAGGCCCTCTTCATATATGTTACAATAGCTAGGTCTTTTGTAGACTCCTAACAGTTGGATCAGAAATTGTCTCTGACTCTACTACCTGATTTTTTTATCCTTTCCTCCTACTGTGTTGCATTGTTCAGCCTTAACAGGAGAGGAGGTGCCTAGTCTGATTGCAATTTGATATGCCATAGCTGGCTGATATACATAGGAAGCTTGCCCTTTCCAAAAGTCAAAGCAGAAGTGAATGGGAGGAGAGGGGAGGGATTGGGAAGAGAGAGATGAAGGGGAAACTGTAATTGGACTTGGAAAATAATCAATTAACAAACTAAAAAAAAAAAAGAGAGAGAGAGCAGCAAGCTGAGCAAGCCATGAGGAGCAAGGCCATAAGTAGCACACCTCCATGGTCTGTGCATATCTCCAGGTTCCTGTCTTGCTTAAATTCCTACCTGTGTTTCATGGATAATTAACTGTGATGTAGAATCATAAGCAAAGTATTGATTTGGTCATGGTGTTTATCACAGCAATAGAAACCCTAAGAAACATATTTATGCTTCATATTTTTCCATAATAATGCATATAATCCCAATTAATTTATTATACCTGCTGAATATTTACTTTTCTCTTATTAGTGGAAATTCATACAGTTTCAAATTTTTGCTACAAAATATAGTATGAACTGGGCATTTATGCATATGTCTCTTTGTGGACCTGGATAAAAAGCTTTCTGTAGTACTTGGCCAGAAATGGGACGTCTGGGTCTGAGACTATGTGAACTGTCAGCTTCACTAGATGCAGTAGGCAGAGCCAGTTGCCTGTGTAACACTACGTTTTCATGAGCTCTGCCACTGTTGGTGGACAGGGCTTCCCAGAGGCCTAGGAGCAATTGGTATTGTCAGACATCTACATATTTTACTATCTGATGCTTTTAAAATGTATCTTTGCTTTCCAATCTGATTTCCATCCTCATTTAGCTATAAAAATTGTCTTTTCATGAACATCTAATAATCACCTTCTTGCCAAATCATAAAGACTTCACTTGGGTGCATCACTCTGCTTGACCTCAATTTCATTTGGCAAGCTGGTTATTACAAAGTCCAGGTCGATCCTTTTTCTTTTCTTAATACTTAATAATCTTCTGGGCCAGTGAAGACACTGAGAAGGAAGTCTCTCTTAGAAGTTCAGATATGAATCATCTATATAAGTCAGAAGCTATACTCTTCAAATACACATATTTAATAATAACTTTGAAAACTGAAAAAGTTGGAAACATAAAAATAACTTATATAATATTAAATATATGATATAAATATCAAACATAGTTCAAGAGAACTACATGAAAATATAAAAAATAGCATGATAGCACTTTTGTACTAAGCCAAACATTTAACTCAACATATAGTAATTATATCTTACTTCTAGTCAATGTAGTTTATGTGTGTAAAGCATGGTATACTGAAAACATATTGGATTTTAAAACATACAAATATTTTATTTTTTAAAATGAATGAAATTTGAATCTACCATTATGTTAAAAGAGTGGCCACAGGACTTCTTGAAAGTTGCTTATAGTGTATCTTCCATTTTTTTTATTTCCCATGAGCTACATACAGCTCATTATGAATATGCAAGCTGGAATACAGTATGGTAAGAGTGTGAAAATACTATCTTTCATAGATAATGTAAATGCATAGAAGCTTTGCAAGATCTACACATGGTCAGTTAAAAATTCTAGCCTGGTGTAGGGGATTGGAAGGCCCCACACTTATCCGAGAAGCTATTCGTAGTTGATAGTTGCTGAAAGAAGGAAAGAGGCTTTCCCTTGGAAAGTGGCCACTGGTAGGTTACCCATGCCCCAGTGAATGGGTGTGAACCAACAGCCTTTCCTATGGGAGTGGTACTAATTGGATTCAGGTTTTTTTTAAATGATTTTTTAAGCAAGATAATTTGGCTCCATTCCCAGAATCTTTAGACTTGTCAAATAACCAGTTGTATATGAAACATTTTGTTGAAAATTGCTCACTGGAGCTCATACAATTCTGAAACACCTAGCCCCAGCACACATTGTTTCCACTGACAATACTGAACAAATACCAATTGAACAAGTTCATGTAGTAGAACCCTACTCTGGAGAGTGTACCATGCATTGGGTAAGAGATTCACTACCCAGTGAATATTTATAAGAGAAAGAATGCATTGGAAGTTATGTGGGCTTTGGTCATTTCCTCTTGTTTAGTGTTTTGGTGATGTATTTTGTTTGGGAGAAAGATTAGAGTAACTGTTATCATTGGCAGAAATAAAACTCTAAAATTGTAAAAGGCTGCTATAAAGTGAAGGGTCGGGAACATAAAAAGATGAGGTCTAGTATCTATCTCAATATGATCTAAATCTAAAAACACAGGAGTGATTAAACCTCTTGAAGACATTTCTAGAAAAAAAAACCATAAAAACTCCCTTTAAAAATCCTAATCTCTGTCCCACACATGAAGTTGGCAGTTACTTGAACCTATAACCAAGAATCCTCAAGGGCCATGGTAATGTTTTGTGAAATAGCTCCTTTTAATTACAAAAGGCAAAAGCCATGTTTCTCTGGTGACCATCCTTAGACCTGTGTTCTAAGTATTTCCCAAGCCTCTGTTAAAGAAACATGGTGATGTTTCTGTCTTGTAATTTCCATATTCAGCCTTCAAATAGACAAATCAAAAGAGAATACGATAATTCAGGTTTGGCAAAAGGTCAGTCAGTCATTACTTTAATCTACTTTCATAAGGGTTGTGATGATTCTATTGAGAAAGTCAATGCAGCAATTAGCTTATGCTGATTATCTAGGTAAATATTCAATAGAATAAAAATACTCTTCTCCAAAATCTTGGTGACCCCTCTTGTGTGTGTGTGTGTGTGTTTGTGTGCACGCATATGTGTGTGTGCATTCATGGATGTACATGTATGATGAATGTGTGTGTTTAAGTGTTGAGTATTGAGACCAGAGGTCACCTAAAGAGCCTTCTTTAGAATCTATCCACTGTGTTTTATTTTATTTTTTTATTTGTTTTCTTTCTTTTTTATTATGAATAAAGTCATATTTTTTATCCGTGTATATTCTTGTTCAAGCTCCCTTTCCCCTCCCACCCTTTCCAGTCACTGTCTCTTCTCCACATCTCTTGTTTTGTTTTTAAGACAGGGTCTCTCACTTTCCTACAGCTTGCCAACAGGGTTAGATTGACCAGTGAGTCCCAAAGACTCTTCTGATTGCATATCTTCAGTATTGATATTCAACTACAAGTCACCACACTTGCCTTTGTTTACATGGGTTCTGTGACCAAGCTCCAGTCCTCACACTAGTCTGTCAGGGACCTCTCCTAGTGAGCTTATTGGTCAGCCTAAAATGCCCCTTTTGTAAACCTTGAGAACTACCATATACATGAATTATTCTTATAGTCTGTAAAAGTCTTACTAACAAACAGGCCAGGTTTTCAGTGTGGGCTTTGCAATCCTAGCAGTTTTTGAAATTGTAATCTGAATTGCTGGCAAAATAATTTTCAATGTGGCCCTCACCATCTATCATCGGGTGATGATCTTTCAAATGTTGCCAAGAGCAGGCCTGAGCCTCACTCTTCAGGCATTTGGTTATGAGAAACTGTGCATGGAAGAAACATCAGCATTTTCCCTTTGGGTTTTGAAGACATATATGTGAATCAAAGCATGTCTGTGCTCCATGTTGAGGTGTTTGGATTCTCAGAAATAAATATGCTTTGGCTAAATTTATGAGGAGAAGGACCAAGTAGCCTGTTTTTAGAACCACAGAGAAAAGACCAATTGTGTCAGTCTTAAAAAAAAAAATAGTAACTGTCCGAGGATCTTGGCCGTTCAACAGAAAAACTTCAAGCACAGTGGGTACAGATTCTGAAATTTCAAGAGAAAAATTCCAACCTCACTTCTTATAACAGAATGTCAGCACTTAGAGCTAAAATTTAGATATAGATAGAGCATAATAACATACAAAACTGTAATTATTGTATGACACTGGTGAATATTCCAGAGATGATGCTACAAAATAATTTTTTAAATGCCTTTCATCTACTGTTGTAACAAAATACTGTTGATATTTTCATGGTGCTTTGACTAAAAACCTTTTTTGGAAGTGTGTACAAAAAAGTTCCTAGCTTTGAACCATTCATAAATAGTAATTTTAACATTGAATTTTATTTCATTACCAAAATTAATTTTTATATAATTATGATAGAATAAAGTATCACCCAGCTTTCCTAATCACTGTTCAGTGTTCATAACATATGCATGTGATCCAATATTTTTTCCACTTTGGTTAAAAAAGTTGCCTGTCCAATAAGTGTGTCACTTCAACTACTTTCATTTCCTACAAACCCTACCACAGAAGATTTGATAGCATCCAAACATACTCAACTGTCTAATAAATTCTCAAAACTTCTATTCACAGGATTAATTAATGTTTTTCCCTGGGGGCTACCAAAGAAGATTGCTTAGCAACCATGTTAAACAACTAGCAATTTACATAACTTGCTCTTCTACGTCATTTCTTTTATGAGTACCCTACCTTGTAACAATTTCTGATTTGAAAACTTTTTCTACTTCCAACTTGGTCTTTTCTTCAACGACTTTCCTACTAACTGATCATGTCTCACAAACTGAGTAGGAATCTCTCTTAAGAGGACTTTCAGATTTCCACTGTTACATATTTCTTTCAAGTCATTCACATAACATGTATGTGACACCTGCTGTCTACAGGTCCTGCTGCAGACAGTGAAGAACAAAGCACCCAGAAGGCAGTGTAGGTTCCTTAGCACTGGCCTACACAGGATCTGCTTAAATGCTGGCCCAAGATATTGCACTTAGTATTCAGCATTTAAAATGCACATCAGTGTCCTTTTGTACCAGCTATTTTATGTCCATCTTCTCTTTCACCTTCAAATTGATACCCATCCCCCATACAAGAATTGGAGCTCTTTTACTTCCAACTCTTGGAGTTTATCTACTATTTGCATATTAGTTTCAATATGTTACCTGCAGAGTATCCCATCTCATCGCAAAACCTTCAGTTCTTCATTGTTATTTATGGAGAAAAATCTAAATTTTACATTCAAGCATTCAACACAACCCACACAGAGTTAAGTTATATTCCAGCTCTCTTCTATAACTCCCCACTATGTATTTTTTGGTCTACCTTTCTCTTTATTCTCAAAACTTATTTTAATTAATATTCCTCCTTTGTATTCAATATTTCCCAAAGTTTTTCCCACCAACCTCTGAAGCTGGCTAGGTTTCACTTAAAATACAATTACATCTCTGCCTGTACCTGAATTTTCCTTTAATTAACACTCTTCCAACCAATATTTCACTCGCTCCAATTCAATCTTTTGAAGGTTCTTGTTTTCAACCTACTTTCTCTCAAGTGTCTAATGTCATTCTGTTTCTCTAAAGACTTACATGTCAAAACAGTTGTGATTTTCACAGGTTTATATACATCAGAGTCTAATCACATTGCCTAAACACTGTACACAAATGAAGTATTGCATAGAATATTTGATCTGTTATAAAGTTCATAGTTGTGTCTGCTGGGCCTTGGTGCTAATACAATCTCTTGCATGTCAGCATTCCATCTGCTTTTATTAGGACTCAAAGAATAATTCGGTGTCTATACATTAATTGTTCATGATGGCCCAATTTGGTGTGTCATTTATATAAAATTATGTACATTTTGATCACAAGTAAAAGTGGCAAGCACTATATTTTGATTTTGTTTGATTTGTGTATTAAACATGGGAATTTGATTTTATTAACTATATTAGTGAATAGAAGACTTCATGCAAAACTGTCTGTAAACATCTTTTTCTCTCTGTCTAAGGAATGATGGCAAGAGTTGAAAATGCAGAAGAAAGTATCAGATGCATGTACTGTGACTAATAGCACTAACACAGCCTGTTCTTGCTATGTGATTGTTTATTATCTGCTTTGTAACATGCTCTGCATTTTCTCCAAAGAATCTGATGCAGGAATGAACATAGAGTCCCTCAGATGAGAACATATTCAATCTGCAGTCCATCGATAGGAAAGTGCTAATGGGCATTATCCAAGAAACTCGATATGTCAGGAACTACACCCCTGTGGCTCATAAGGGGAATGAAGGACAGCAATTAGACTGCTTTGCCAAGGCTACACTTTAGTTTTGTCTGATTGACAGTGCCAGCAATGACAGAAGCTCTTATCCAATACCTCCTGGTGAATGTGTTAAGTCTCTTGACATTCTACTAATCACCTTGTACCTGAAAGTTACTGATAATTCTGTGCTCAGAGTAGTCTCACCTTCCTGCTCTGTTTCTTTACAAGAAAAATTAAGTGTCCAGTTGGCCAGGAAGACTTTTGCATGTATTCCAAAGGATTTGTTAAAAGACCACAGTGCTGGAAGCCGCATAATCTGAAAGGAGAGAAATCAAGATTGGACCAAGATAGGCACTACTCACCAGGATATGGGTTTCAGCTATTTTTCCATTAGGATGTACAAGATACTTTGTTAAAACTTCTCTTTTTAATAGTTTTTGTTGCAATATAATCTATATAGTGCAGATTCATTTATTGCAAGGAGAGTAGTATTTAATGACTTTTAGAAAATCTATGGATTTGTTTATCTATCACATTACAGCTTTAGATATTGGCAGTACCCACAAAAGTCTTCTTGAGACCCCAACTTGCAATTAATAGTTGCTCTTTCTTTGGCTCCCAGCAAACACTGATCTGCTTTATAAATTTATCTTTTCTGAGTATTCCATATAAAAGAAACTTTATAATTTTACCCTAGAATGCTTCACTAAATAAAATGTCTTGAGGTTCAATTGGTTTTACTATGTATCAGCTATCACTCCGTTTTATTGCTAAATGTTGTCAATTACATGCTTACCCATTTATAAGCTCATGGCCACTAGGATAACCTCCTGCTGGAGACATAATGAGTTATGCTATGACAAGCACGTGTATGCCTATATTATCTTTATGGGTATTTATTTGAAAAAAATAAGAGTATTTTCCATCTTATCCCCCTAAAAATTCAGTTCTTTTTTTCTAAATGTCACAATTCTAAACTCTACTGGAATCATGAAAACTCACAGAAAAGAGCATCGCCAGCAAAATTTTAAAAGAATGAAAAGTCTGCCCTAATTCACTTCAGTCTACTGAATTCATTGCCTGGCTTTTCTTCAAGTTTATTTTTGTGTCCAGAAACATATACATAGAAATGACACAAGGTCAAATCAAAATGCTAGAACAAGCAGCCTTTATCAAGGGCTATATACTCTATTCTTCTGAGTTTTTAATAGTCTGAAGAACATAATATAAACTTCTTTGGAACTGACTTTTCAAATGCTTTATATGTATTAAGATTAACTGAAAAATAATCCCCTATTAAGATTTGATTATCAGTTAAATATTTTTCCCAGGAAAATCTCAACTGTATAATTTTTAATCTCAAATAAGAAAACTTTTACTGTCAACTTTCATATATTAAAACCTACCAAAAACAATCATATTATTTTTGTTATGGGCAGAATATTATATTGATTTTCTCTGAAAGTAATATAATTCTTTATAGATTGAGGTACTAGCCTCAGGACAAAGTATTAGGACAAGGGGACATTGTGGCAGAGGTAGTCAGGTCTAGAGTGCATCCCCATGGTGGAACTAAGGATCTCTAAAGTTCTTTTTTTTCACTGTGTCATTTAACTATGTTCTAGCCTTGAGCTCTGTATGCAATGACATCTTTTCTTTTAAAGTCCATCAATGAGTAAGTACATCCCCTGTTTATCTTTCTGGGTTTGTGATACCTCTCTCAGGAGGATATTCTCCAGTTCCATACATTTGCCTGCACATTTTAGGATATCATTTTTTTTTTTTACTGCTGAGTAGTACTCCATTGTATAGATATATCACAGTCTGTTAATTCATTCTTCAGTTGAGGGGCATCTAAGTTGTTTCCAGGTTCTTGCTATTACTAATAATGCTGCTATGAAAATAGTTGAGCTAATGCCTTTGGAGTGCGAATGTGCATCTTTAGAGTATATGCCCAGAAGTGGTATTGCTGGATCCTTGAGAGATTGATTCCCAGTTTTCTGAGAAACTGCCACACTGCATCCAAGTTGATTTGATTTGCATTTCTCTGATGGCTAAAGATGTTGAACACTTTTTCAAGTGCCTCTCAGCCATTTGTAATTCTTCTGCTGATAATTCCCTTTTTATTTCTGAACACCATTTTTAATTGGATTATTTAGGGCTTTGGAATCTAGTTTCTTGAGTTCTCTATATATTTTAGAGATCAATCCTCTTGTCACTTATAGGGTTGGTGAAAATCTTTTCCAATTCTGTAGGATGTTCTTATGAAAAATGACCAGAGGTGATTGCTCTCTCTCCTCCACAGCAGGAAGAGAATCATCTGCAAGCCAAGAAGGTACCATCTCCCACATAACTTGACAGCACAGTGATACATGCTATTAAATTTGCAGCCTCAGAACAGTGAGAAATGTATTTCTGCCACATAATACACCAGTCCAAGATATTTTGTCATAGTAACCACAACTATGTTATTCACTCAGTTACCTTCTTGCCTCTTTCTTCCATTCTCAACATAAGAGAAAGAAAACAAAATTGTATAAATACAGTGAATGTTACGCTGCACTTTTTTTCTGGGCCAAACACTTTTCTTGATAATTTATTAAAGAGGATCTAATGAGGTCTTCTGCTTACTTTTTATATTTTGTGAATAATTTTTCAAAACTTTCTCTTTTGTAATATTATAATTTTCACACTAATGTAGCATTCTGATTTTTCCTGGTACTAGTACTTTTTAAGAATTTTTGATATTATTTGTATGAATGCTTTAACTACCTACATGTATGTGCAACACATGTGTATAATGCTCAAGGAGGGCAAAAGGGGCAATGGATTTTCTGGACCTGGAGTTAGGTAGTTGGATTGTAAACTACTGTGTGGGCTGTAAGAACCAAACCTACATCCTTGGCAAGAACAGCAGATTCTCTTAATCACTGAGACATTTCTCCACTCTGTGATGCCAATGTTTTTAATGAGGACACATGTCCTAAAAATTACAAAGGAAATCACTGAGAAAATATTGTTTGCTCTGTAAAATTTATTCAGTGTGATATTTGAAGGCAAATCACATGGTGATCTTACCTCAATTAATTCAGGTGTTAATAAGTCTATATATGTGGTTCTCACTGAGATATCTGACAATATCTTTTTTTTTTTTTGATGGAAGGAATGTAGCTCCCTGAGACAACCATAAACCCAAACTAAGCTAAGTATTAGTAACACAGTACTCACACTAGTGACTCTGAATATGGAAAAACACATCAAGAAAAAAATTCTGTAACAACTACAAAAGAGTATATTAAATATTATCAATAGCATGTCTCTGATACAATCTTTCAATAACAAGACAGTAGGAATACTTTTCGTGAAGGCATATGATCCAGCTAATAGTTATGGCAACTTTTCTTATAACTTAGATAGCAATCTTTAAAGTCAAATTACTAAAACTGTAAAAAGCTAGCATCTGTCTACAATCACAAAATACTTATGTGAAGAGAAAGAATGCATGAAAATATTGGATCTTTCTTCCTTTATACTTTCTTGTTGGTTGAAAAATAATATATGGTGACTTCTGCTTTATGCAAAAATCATATAAGACAATGTAAGACATATAAGGCAATAGTAACTATACTATGACCTTGGTTTGTCAATTATAGTTTGTTATCTTGGCCTTGGAAGTAGTAGTGTAGAGTTTATGATAAGGCTCTTACTGGAGATCAGCAATTATACTCCTTCAATATGAAGATGTCAGTTGAAGCCATGCTAGTATAAAAACAGTAAAAAGACCATAAACAGGTTGATCATGAAACTCAGAGGCAGCTCTCCTAAAGAGACATACAGGCTGCATATGTAGAAGGGTTGGGAAATATCAACAGGCAACCTTAGAAACCAAGGGAAATGATTATATGCAATGACCCCATATGCAACAGAGAGCTCCACAGAAATCCCCAAAACTACTCAAGTGATTAGTAATCAAGTTGTCAGTCATCTTAACCAAATAATGGCAGACTGAGATAAGGAGAGAACAGAGACACAAACATTAGAAGCTCTTCTTTCAAAATATTTGACTCTGAGAATAAGAGAAGAGATATATCGGTAGTGGGAGAAAAAGAGGATATAAAATAAGTTAGACAGCTATATCATTATTTACTTGGATACCTCCAGAGACATAAATGAAGAAAGAAATGAGGGGGAAAATGCAAGACAAAGGAGAAGGGACAGATTTATGAGTGTCTGATATTTGACCCCTATTTTTAAGAACCAGTAATTCAGTTCAACCTCTCTATATTTTTGAAATGAAGATTCTTGGCTTTCTAATGAGTTTGAACACCTTCCTCATATATAGGTCTCTCCCCATTTTCCTGTGTTCATGTCTTCTTGCCATGCAGATGACCTGTCTGATCCCTATTCCACTTCACCATTTGTTATCCTCTCATAATATAGTTGCTAAATATAATGAATTTCAAATAAATAGCAAGTTACTTTTTAGTGTAGATGTGCCCAACTAAATGCTTTGTATGTGTGGATGTTAGAAGATGATTTGTATTTGTATGATACATTTGAGTTGGCATTCTATGAAATTTTTTAACCTAAGCTAGCTCTTCTTAGACAATTGCATAAATTTTTATAATGCTACTCTCCAGAATTACCTTCTTCCCACTCCTTTTAGTCCCTCTCTTATTCTTCCAATCCTTTTCTTAGATTCAGAACTTTTGGTTCTAAGACAAACTTAGTTTAATGAAGGGCACCCATGGGATGAATAGTTTGTAAGTATCCAATGAAACCTGATTTCTACCAGTGGGCAGACTCCTAAAGGTGGTGACTATCACTTTCTCAGTCTTTCCAGAAAGCATACTCTGGCTTTCTCCCTCTTTTTCCTCATTATTCTCTATGCTGCAAGAGTCATCTCATAACTAATTTCATAGTCACCACTACCTGAGGCCCAGTCTGAAAAGCTCTCTTCTGTTCTCCTGGCATCAATCATGACTAACAAATTCCATAAACCCTAAGCATGTCTCCATGTCTCAATAATACACTCTAGCATGGTCATTTTCTACAAAATTTGAGTCAAACTTTTATGCAACTTGAATAATAATATTTCATATAGCAAATGCTATGGAAGAAACATGAAAGAAGATTATGAAGATGCTTCTACAAATAATCCACAAAAGCAATAAGCAGAGATCATCATATTTAATCTTTGCTGCTTCATTGATTCATAAAATGTAATTTAGGGTGAAAAAAAACTGAGTTTGAATCCTCTTCCCTTTTTCTCAAGGACTATTTGCAATTCAGCAATTTCTGGCATTCAGAGTTGCTGACCCAACACTATGGCTTATAGTAAATACAATGGTATAAGGAATCAGTTAATTTATGCAATCCTGACCTAATCTTTTTACCCACATATATGTCAAAACCATATGAGAAAGAATAATTCTTCATAGCATTTAGTCTTAAGAATTTAAAAAAACATATTGTGCCCAGAGGATTTTTTCCCATTCATTTGAAAGTTAAATTGTGTATTTCAAAGATAAACTAAGCCGTGTGTCTCACTCTTTGCTAACAGCAAGCTGTTTTGAAACTACTTGATGTCATCTGAAGGATTTCTAACATGTCATGCTAGAAAGAGCAAACTATGCCTTCCCGCATAATATAGAAGTGCTAATACTCAGCAATATATACTTGTGTCTCTACCTCACATTTCATGAAATACAAAAATAATCTGTTTAACGTATTGGTTTATGGGCATTGTGAAAATGTCTTCTGATCCATGCCATCAAGAGCTCTAAAACTGATTAAGATAGTAAGGAAGGAGGTGTTAGATCTGTGAAGAGTTGAAGGAGAGGTGAATATGGTCAAAAGTCATTGTACAAAGTAGTAATTTAGAAGAAAAAAGCTATTGTGTGTCAGGTACAAAACTAAGTGACCTGCTTTACAAAACTGACATTGAACCTCAGCTCATTATCAGCCCATTTAATTACTGAAGATTATGTGCCATGAGGCCAAGAACCATGCTAACTATATAAGAGTCTATCTGATCCTTTCTAGCATAGGGACCCAGTGTCTTTCCATTTACATTCTTATAGTTAAGAGAAAGCTGAGATATTCGCATGCTTTTGGAGTGATTATTTTTTAAAGATACAAATCAAAGCATACCGACACAGTTAGCCCATATTTAACTAAAAAACAATGCACCAAGATAGTAAGTATATACATTAGCTACAGAATGCAGAATGTTTATAAGAAAATAGTCCCCAAAATTCATAGAAGCAAAAGACCCAAATTTCTTTATGAACATGATTCATTATGCAGTCTACCTCCAGGACACACAGATTTTTATTGTAATTGTTGTAAGGGCCTAAGAAGAGGACATCTTGAAAGCACATGCACTCCAAACTGCTAACAGAAAAAAAAAAAAAAACTGAATATAAGACAGTCTCCAGATTCAAAATTACCTGAGTTTCTAACTGAGTTGTGCTGTTCCCTGCCATTTATTCAATCAGAGGCCCCTTGCTCTCTTCCTCTGTACTCCAGTGTCCTCATCTACAAAATGGACAGAATAATACCTATCTGACCGTAATTATATAATGAGTAAATATTATATTTGGAAATGTTTGGCTTAGCCTCCTGAGTCATAATAAGCACATTGTAACTGATGATTGTGGTTGTAACTAAACAATCAAGCAGAAAACACTGGCAATCATCAGAGACACCCAGGGGCCAAAGGAGTGACATTTTCAAATAATTATAGTTCATGATAGGAAAAGAAGCGAGGGAATAAAGGGACTGGCAGCATTGGGAAGAATGGGACAAGAAAGAGACAGTCAAAATTGGCATGTAGGAAGACACAAAGTGCTGGCCAGCATACTGGCTACACACAGCAATGGAAGACAGGATGCTGACATGTGTGCATGTGAGACCTTCCATTAGAATATTTGTATATGAAAAAAAATAAGGGATCAAAGAAGAGATTATTTTCATTGGATTAGAGGGAACTAAAATTTAGGACAGCAGGATTTCTGTGGTTTAACCATACAAAGAAGATTTAGCTCCTACACATCCAGCCTGAATGTCACCATATTAACAGTAGCAAGAACCACACATTAGAACTCAAAAAAAAAGATCTAGCTAAAAGAAATGATTGCTATTACTTCTGTTTAGTAACAATGAATATCTGTGCTTTCATAAAATAGTGTTAAGTATGTCTACTCTAAGTTACTGTTTTTAGACTAAAAGTCAAAAAAAAACCTGAAGATTGTATCAAATATGGCTCACTATTTGTTTTTGTAAATAAAGTTTTGTTGCAATACAACTTAGCTCATGCTTTGTACACTCTATGGTCACTTTTAAGTCAAAGTGGTAGAACTGGAATAGGTACAATAGAGAATGTGTGATTATTGCTAGTAATTGTCAATTTGAAAGAATCTAGATTGTCAGTTTGAAAGAATCTAGATTCATCTGGGAGTGGGCTTCTCAGTATGCTTTGTGGGAGATTATCTTGATTACATTCAGTTAATATAGGAAGAACTAGCCACTTCAGGTAGCCTCATTCACTGTCTGAGATCCTATAGCACATAAAATAGAGAAAACAAGTGGCAAGCATGCATTCATTGTTCCCTTCTTCTGACTCTGTATGTATTATTATCAGCTTCTTCAAGCTCTTGATGCCTTGACTTTCTTGACATGATGGACTGCACCATGAACTGTAAACTAAAACTAACGCTTTCTTCCTTATGAGGCTTTCATAAGAGCATTTGGTTAGAATGAGAAGAGAAGAAACTAATACAGACTGTGTGATTTATTATGTGTATATGGTAAAAAAAATGTGTGGCCCTCACTTAGCACTATAAGATCAGGATTTTGTTTTGAACTACCCCAGTCAGACTGTCATCACAAAATACCATAAACTTGGTATTTTAAACATAGTCATTTGTTTTCTGGAGGGTACCAGTTCTGGATGAGGATGGGCACATGATTGGTGAGACACTTCTGCCTGGGTGATAGAAGAGAAGATCTTGGTATGTAGTAAGAGGGAGAGAGGCATGAATATAACAGAAGCTTTCTGGTGTCATGTCCAATTAGGGCACTAATTCTATCAAATCAGGGCCTCACCCTTATGGTCTCATGTAATCTTAATTACCTGCTTATAGACCTGTTCCATAAATATAGATACATTGGGAAACATACCTCCAGCATAAGACTTTCAGGACATAGTTCAACCCACAGATTACTTTGAACTTCCAAATTCTAATTTAACCTGAAGTATCCAATGCACCACCCAGTCTGCCTTGCTAAACACATCTGGAAAACAGCTTGAAAACAAAGTACAGTGGAAACCTTTTCTGTTGGCTATGAATAAAGAGACTATGCAGAAACATTGCCACAAATGTTACCACGGCAAACCATTTATATGCTTGGAGAAAAACAGACAAATGACTTCTAGAGGGCAGGAGAAAAGAAGATGGTTTCTCCTCTCCTGGGCAAAATTAAAACACATCTATTTATCCATGCCCCAAATGGTAGTTTCCATTCTGTGGTTATCCTTTTATCTTTACTAAGAAAAACAGCAATAAACATTCTTGAGACTAAGCTGTGACCAAGTAGGATGACAAGATTCAAGCACACATTGACAGGACAAAGTCAAATGGTAGGCCTCATCACTCCTGTGCTATTTTCAAAAGGGATTTACCTCTATTTCTTCAATGACCACACAGTATTTTAAGGGACACTACTTCATTCATCTTCTGGGTACCTTTGAAGTAAAGTGTCCCACATTTTATTACTGGCTTATAAAAGAAAAGTAGGACAGAAAAGCAGTCATACACCTCTTTCTAGAGTTAATCAATTAATCACTATAAAAACTGAAACTATTGTGTAGGAAGTCCCTTGTTTCTATGCATCCAACCATGAATTAGTTTATTCACCATCTAGAGATGTCAACTATGTGCTGCCACTTGGAGATGAAACTGTATGCACTATGATTATAACAAACATCTACCATATCAGTGTGGACAATTTCTTCCCTCCCTCTGGTGCATTTTAGGACCTCTTTCTCAATTAGAAAGTAGAAAAACATAGACAATGAGAAAGAAATATATCATGACCTAAGTACCAGAAGCAATTTTGAGTTGGTGCCCTCCCACCTCATGACATGCTGGCTAGGCCATAGGCTGCAGCGCCCCCTAGTGAGAAGCCAAAGTGACTCATAGATTATTAACAAAGTTGTTTGTCAAGAGGTTCTGATTAATTCCAGATCAAAGCTTCCTTGCACTTAATCCTCCTCCTAAACTGGCAAGAATGTCTTCATTGAAGTTCATGTATGACTATGACAAGGGCAGGGCCCAAGTTACCAGTGTGCTTTCCTCTTTAATGATGCAAAGAGAAGACAGCAAGGCTCATTCCTTTACACAGGTTGAAATCAAAGCTATCACCAGTTCTTTAATTTTATTCAAGTTTCTCCAGAGTTCTTCACCATAATAAAGGTGATGCTCACCTCATGGTTTTATAGTTCTGATTATGAAACAGGGAACCTAAGGAAATGGCTTAGAGGCCAAGGGGTTTGCTGTGTAAGCACCAGAGTTTGGATCCCTTAGAACGCTTTAAATGCTGGGTAAACATGGTGGTCCATCTGTAATAATGGCCTTGGAAAGTAGAGACAGGATATCTTTGGAGCAAGCTTGTTAACGGGGATGATTTCCAACATTAAACTTCAGGCTTCTATACATACATGTGCTGACATAAATTCAACAGTGCATACATACATACATGTATAATATACACATAATGGGGAAAAGGAAAAAGATAAAATAAAATTATACTTCTAAATTTAGTTTCTCTCTACAAGTACTTGCTTCTCTTTTTCCCAAAGGATTACTGTAACCTTTGCATATAACTCTGTGTTGGTTTTTCTCGGCTTTCAATAATAAAGTTTCTCAACTTAAATGGCTTAAAAGACAGCTTAATGGCCTTAGTCTTCTGAAGGATAAGAACCCAAGTTGGAAATGCTTGAGGTGGCACCTTTTAATGGCATGAGAGACAGTTCTCTTTCATACCTATCAACTTGATTTGTAAGTAAGTCCAAAAAGATCAGTATCTTTGAGTCGCCTTGCCTCTTTATGTACCTGGAGTGGCATTTCCTCTTCTTAGGTGACCAGTCAGATCAGGTCCCATGCTGATGACCTCAGTTTTATTTAATTACTTTTTTAAGGAGTCAACATCTAAGCACAGTCACCTTCTCAAGTACTGAGGAATGATGATTAACCATGATCAACTATCAAGTTGATGGGATTTAGAATCACCATGGAAACAAAGCTCTGGGTACATGTGAAAGAGATTTTCTAGATTAGGTAAATTGAAATAGGAAGGCACACCCTAACTATAGAGAACACAGGTCCATAGACTGGAGTCCTGCACTGAATAAAAAGGAGCAAACTGACTAGTATTAGCATCCCCTCTTTCTACTTCTTGACTTATGCAGTGTGACCCTCTGCTTCCTCTGTCATGACTTCTCCACCGTGATGGACTATACCTTCCATAGGGAGCCAAAATCAACCATTCTGTGCTTAAGCTGTTTTTGTCAGTTATATTCTCCAACAACAACACATGGAGTTTGAATTCTGGTTGGATGTAAGAAAGAAAGGATACAGCTTAGCATAAAACAAGCAAAATAAGTACATAGAATATCAAGGAGACACTAGAGATAAGTCCCAGCTCCAGCCCTGAGTGGCACAGGCACTCCCTCCAGACAGATGTGAATAGGAAAATAAAGATTCTAGATCAGGCTGCAAACTTTGCCTCTGTTTAGGGCAAGCGTGATATCTCTTCTCTGAGATCACAGGTTTCTGAGATAAAAGGGATTCACCAAAGTCAACGATATATTACTAATTACAGTGAGCCCTCAGGTACCCTTGGCAAATAGGAAGACCGAATCTAAGCATTTGTCCTGTCCTCTCAATGGATTGAATCAACAATTCCTGAGTTATTATGTTACGTGCCAGTGTTAAACCAACTTTGGAAACTTCATGTTACTATTTAGCTGACTCAGGAATAGCTTTTGTAACTTCTGGCTAATCTACAGCACAATTCAAAATCTTTAGCAGCTGAAAAACTGCACTCCCTAGTATTCATTCTAAGGGGAAAAAAAAAGTGTTTGGCAGCATTTTTCAGATGCATTTTGTGAGGTGCACAGATGTTAATATAAAGATAGCAAGACTGTCCATCTCAGGAGTCTCTTAAGATTTTTCTCTGCAGTCTTCCTCATGCCATCCTCTGCACTTGAGTTCATAGAGGACAGATGTGCAGAGGGTCCCTGCCTGCTGTAACATAACTATGACACTGCACCATTCCAATGTCCTCACCACAGTGTTGTGTCCTCTGCACTCTTCCCAGGCCAGGACCAAAAGAAGAGAAAAATCATTCTGATAAAACACAAACAGGAGCATTAGAATACCTTCAAAATAGCACTATAGTTACCATTATCATTACAGTCTTCACAGATTTTTAAATGCTTATTTGAGTAGTGTTCATGTAAAGGAAAAAGAAAAGAACAGACATTGCAATATAAAATAGGTTTGACTTTGTGAATCCAAATAAAGGGAACTCTGAAAGGTCACATTTAAACTTGCATACTTGAACAGCACTTTATAGTCAATATCAAAGCTGGCTTGCTACAGATGTACCTTCATGCCTCATCATCACATAACATGCCGGTGTTGAGCCATTATGCATATTTGGGTTCAGCATTTCACTGAAGTAACCCAGAAAGTGCCTTCCTTTCATTCTCAGTTTCCAACATATCATTCAGTGCTCTGTCAACTAAACTTTTTTAGTTCTTTGTCCTCTGCTTGCCTGCTTTCTTTCATAAGAAAACTGGCAGTCTCTTCTGTTACTTCATGCTTACTTCTTTTAGTTACAAAAATATAGTTTTTGCACCCTGTGCATAGATCTTGGTTCCTAAGGCAACTCTACACTAAAGAACTCTGGGCCAATTCA
Source organism: Sigmodon hispidus (assembly GCA_004025045.1). Taxonomy (NCBI): domain Eukaryota; kingdom Metazoa; phylum Chordata; class Mammalia; order Rodentia; family Cricetidae; genus Sigmodon; species Sigmodon hispidus. The sequence continues at coordinate 8,169 of PVIH01020877.1, read as the reverse complement.
AGGTATAGGACATGAGATATCGAAGGTAAGCCTAGAGTATTTTGTAGAATCAGAAATAAAGAAGTGCTGAAAAATTAGAGAGGAGTGAGACAGTAGATGATTAGAATAAAAGTGGGGGAAAGAAGGAGATGGAGGGAGGAAAGGAGGAAGGGAGGGAGGCAGGAATCAATAGTAAATAGATAAACAGATCATAGAAAAGGAACAACAAAGTCAGAATGGCTGAAGCTGAGGCAATTTGAACAATGAAATGAACAGTATTGTGTTACATTACAACACAAAATATAAAGTAAATGCACATAAGGAAACGTAGAAAAGATTGGCTAAATATAGAAAGTAAAGGGAAAACAGCTTAAATAGGAAAAGGTTTCCAACAGTATTTTTGTACTCCCTAGCCAAGAAGCTCAGCTTAATCTCCCCATACTCTGGTGTGAGTGTGAGCTGGATGACTCAGCTTCTAAAGAACAGAATATGGAGATACTTACAGGAAGTGAGCAAAGTTAAGATCCCTGGCAATGAGCTGTCTAGATTCCATGCATTCTGATAACATGCAATGAGATGGGAGAGGCATTGTCAATGCTCGAGGATGCTTCCCCCGAAATCACAGCCAGAAAATAATCATGAAGAAACTTTGAATAAACTAAATAAAAAATAGTCCTTAAGAATTTCTGAGATTTCTGAGAACCTCTCTTCAGAAGTCTATAGATAGAGCTGAAGAGATGGTTCAGTGGCTAAGAACACTTGCTGCTCTTGCAGAGAACCTGATTTCTATGCCTAGCACTCACATTGGGTAGCTTAAGACTATCTATCACTATAGCTCCATAAAGACCTAATGTCCTCTCTGGCTCCAATAGCACCCACACTCATGGATGAATGTACACACACACACACACACACACACACACACATCAATTAAAAAAATTCAATTGCTGTCAAACTCTCAAGTATGTACATTCAAATTAAGTGCAGAATAGTATACTATTTGGGATTTTGATACAAGAGGAGGAGGCCATTGATGAGAAAACTGGTAAAGTCTGAATACAAGCTCAGGTTTATTAAATAGTAATATACAAATGCTGATTTCTTATGTTAAAGCCCATGGCTAATAAAGATGCTGACACTCATGGCAGGCACTTCACCTTAGGACCCATCTCCCCCAACCTCTGATTTTTTTGTTCAGTAAACAATGTAGTGATCTTAGTATAGCCCCAAAATTAAGCAATTGTGGACATATATTACATATATAATAAAGCCTGAATATTGGAGAGAGAGCACACAGTCAAATTCTAGGCAAACTGCTAAGGAAATCTTTGATCCTTGAATACAAGGATAAACAGCTGAGAGTCAATCACACATACCTTTAATCCCAGCACAGGAAAAGTGGGAGTGGTGACCAACACCCTTAATCCCATAACTCTAGAGACCAGAACTTCTTCTGTTTCTGTGAGTTCAAGGTTACATGCCTTTAATCCTAACCTGAATGGGATAGGGTACATAAGGGTTTGTGAGAACCCAGCAAAGACAGAAGCAACTGACAAAAGCGACAGGCAGAAGAGACCAGGAGTGAGGCTGAAGAAGTTGGAAGACAATTTGGTGAGAATTGACCGTGATGCTTCCTCTCTCTGATATTTCAGCCTTCCCTCAATATTTGCCTCTGAGTCTCATTTAATACAACCCGAATTAGTGCTACTACATGCAATGATTACCATAATCTAGTTCTGGGTCCTTTCTTTTTAGAATTTAGGATTTCTTTGTACAATGTCTCAGGCTATCTGTAAAACTAAAATTCCACATACCCCAAAATGACTTAATTTTAAACAGTGAAAGCTATTCTTAGCTTTAACTCTTTATGAAGTCAAGTCTTCACCAAATCACTGCAGATTCCCCCTTTAGGAAAATAGTGACTGGGGGCAAGAGAAAAAAAATGAAAGAAATAGCTCAATACCTATAAGTTATTAGTAACCTTGAAAGGAGGAAGCAATACAACCTCTGTATATGTTACAGAGAACTGATGCATTGTAAAAGTTGCTGATCCATGTTTTGTGCTATGAAATTGTGTATGCATTTTCACATATGTGTGAACATGTTTATGTATGCATGCATGTGGAGACCAAAGCCTGATGTTAGGTTTCTTCTTCTACTGCATTTTATCTCACATGTTAAGGGTCTCTCACAAAAATCCAGTACTTGCAAATCCATTAAACTAGATTGCCTGATTGCTCTGGAGATTCCCTATCTCTACCTCCCTAGTTTTGGGATTACAGGTAGCCCACCACAGTCCCAACAATTACGTGGGTGCTGACGTTCTAAACTGCAGTTTTCATACCTGGACAACAAGCACTGTATCGATTGAGCCTTCTCCTCAGCCTCTGATTCTTTTTTAAAATAAATGGAGGAGTGGTTTTAGTATATTCACAAAATTATGCAGTAGTTCCCACTATCTGATTCCAGAATACTTGTAAAGAAAGTACTGATCTTTAGCAACTACTGTGTCTATGTATTTTCTTATACTGGATTGTTCATTAAAAAATGAAAGTAAAGATGTATGAATCTTCTCTTCTTTCCTCTAAAAATGCTTACAAAATTAACTCACATAGTAGCACAAGTTTAGATGTTATTCCCTGGATAACTTGGAAATTTTCCATTGTATAGCTGCCCTCATCCTATTTAATCCATTCATCAGTTGATATATAGCGTTTCCACTTTTTAAAAATTACAAATGTTTTCTGTAAACATTCTTAGAGTTCTTTTGAGAACATTTACTTTCTTTCCTGTATAGTAGAATCCTATGTGTGAGACTGCTGCATAATCTGGTAACTTTATTAAGAAACTATCAAATTGTTTTCCTTATTATTATTAGTTTGTGTGTATTAGTGCTTTGCACCACATGCATACATGATGCAGAAAGTGGTGGTGAACTTTATATGGGTGCAAGGAATTGAACTGGAGTCATTTGAAAGAGGAAGCATTGTTTCAAAACCACTGAGCCAAAACAGAGTTAGAGGTGAGTGGATTCAGCTCCTGGGCTGCCAGTCTAGAGAATTCCTCTCCAGAATCAGGGTCACACTCAAGAGTCTGATCCCAGACTCATGCCAGCAGACAGGCCCTAGGCTTTAGCTGTGAAGGGTTTCCTCTAGAGACCCCTACCTTGCCCAGCTGGGACCTGTCTCCAGGGCAAACTGTATCATCAGACAAGAACAGGAACTTTAAAACTCTGACCTCTGTCCAGAGTGGAGTCAGAGATTGAAAAGGCCCCTTGCTCAGAGCAGACAGAAGACACACAAGCCCTCTAGCCACAAGTGACTAGGAACTGATTAATTGTGAACCACTGAAGGCATGGGTAGATGCCAGTGCAGAAATACATATATCAATATAAAGAACAACAAGGTAACACCAGAAGAAACTGGTGGCTCTACAACAACAAGACCTGAACAGAGCAATGAAGAGGAAACAGAATGAAACAACCTCAAAAACATCATAGTACAGATTATAGAAGCCTTATAAGATGATATAAAAAATTCCCATAAAGAGATAGAAGAAAATACAAACAAAAAAATGGAAGAGATGACAAATCCTAGAAAGAAAACCAAGTAAAGGGAAAGCAAAAAAATGAAAGAAACATTCCAAGAATGAAAAATTGAAATAGAAGGAATAAAAGGTACAAAGTGGTATAAAGGTGGAAATAGAAAATCTGAAGGAAAGAGTTGGAAGAACAAATCTCTGAAGTGGAAGACTCAATAGTCAAAATAAATATATCAGTCAAAGAAAACACTAAAACCAAAAAAAGCTATCAGACAAAATGTTCAGGAAATTTGGGACACCATAAAAACACCTATCTTGAGAATAATAGGAATAGAAGAAGGAGAAGAATACCAGCTCAAAGGCACAGATAATGTATTCAATAAAATCATAGAAGAAAACTTTCCCAACCTAAAGAAGGAAATGCCTATAAAGATACAAGAAGCTTACAGAATACCAAATATATGTGCCCCCAAAAAGTCTGCTCAACACATAATAATCAAGCCACAAAACATACAGAACAAAGAAAAAATTTTAAGAGCTGCAAAAGAAGAGGGCCAACTTACCTATAAAGGCAGACCCATCAGAATCACATCTGACTATTCAATGGAAGCAATGAAAGCAAGAAAGTCTTAGTCAGAAATTATACGGACACTAAAACAGCATGGCTGCCAACCTAGACTACTATATCCAACAAAACTAACAATCACCATAGATAAAGTAAACAAGATATTTCATGACAAAGTCAGACTTAAACAATACCTATCTACAAATCTGGCCCTTCAGAAAGCATTAAAGGGAAAAACTCCAACCTAAGGATCGCAGATACACCCATGAAACCACAAACAATCAATAATCCCATAGAAGAAAAGCCAAGAGAAAGTAAATACATACAAGCTACCACCAAAAATTACAGGAAATATCAACCAGTGGTCACTAATATCCCTTAATGTCAACAGACTCAATTCACCCATAAAAAGACCCACACTAACAATAAGGATACAAAAAAGAAGCCATTATTCTGCTGTATACAAGAAACGCACCTCAAACTTAAAGACAGACATAGGCTCAGAGTAAAGGGTTGGGAAAAGATTTTCAATCAAATGGCCCTAAGAAACAAACTGGTGTTGCCATCCTACTATCTAACAAAGTAAACTTCAAACTGAAATCAATTAAAAAAGACCAGAATGGACATGACTTATTCATCTCAGGATAAATTTATCAAGATGAGATTTCAATCCTGAATATTTATGCCCCTAATATAAGGGCAACTGTCTATGTAAAAGAAGCACTACTAAAGCTCAAATGCTACATCAACTCTCATACCCTAATAGTGGGAGACTTCAATACCCCACTTTTACCCTTGGATAGGTCAACCAGACAGAAACTCAAAAGATAAATAAGATGTCAAACAGAGATTATGATGCAAATGGATTTAATTGATATTTACAGAAGCTTCCACCCAAACACAAAGGAATATACATATTTCTCAGCATCCTGTGGAAATTTCTCTAACATTAAGCACATACTTGGTCATAAAGCAAATATGAATGGATACAAAAAAATGGAAAAATCCCTTGTATCATATCAGACCATCAAGGAATAAAGTTAGAGTTCAACAACATCAAAAATCACAGAAAGTCTACCAACAGATGGAAACAACATTGTAGCAGAAAATTAGAAGTTACACATGTGAATGGGTTGCGGCAGAGTGCTAGAGCCGAGAGGAGCATGGTCGACAAGAACAAGCTTCAAAAGTACAACATCCAGAGAGAGACAAGAAGCAGGCTTTCTCTCGCACAGGGCCGGGAGCTGTCGCGATTTTTCCGGACTGGTGACAGGGCTTCCAGGAAGCTCACAGTTCTGGGCCGGCGGCACGGGAGTTTGGATGTGGGGCGTGTAGATAAAGAGCTTTCCTTAGAAACGCTCCAACACGCTGCACCCTTACACCTTCACTTTCTCTTAAAACCTTCTCTGTTTTATAAATAATAAACCTCATTTAAAACATATCTCACGGCGGGTTCTTACCGCAATAGAACGTCCCTCAACTGAAATACCTCTGGGTCAAGGAAGAAATTAAGAAAAAAAATCAGAGACTTCCTAGAATTTAACAAAAATTAATCCACAACATACCCAAACTTGTGGGACACAATAAAAGCAGTCTTAAAAGGAAAATTCAAAGCACTAGACGAGTATATGAAAAACCTAGAGAAATCCCACACTAGAGAACTAACAGCACAGATGAAAGCTGTCATCCACCCTATAGAGAACCAGGAATAATAGAAAATCCTTAAAATCATTCAGTGATAAACAAATTACATACAGAAGACAGAAAGTTACAGCGCAGAATATGTGCATAAAGACCATAAATCACATCTATAAGTCTCTTAATAAAATGCACAGAATTGTGTACCTAATGAGACAAATATGTATCAAAACTTTAAATAGTAGTAGGGACATAGTTCAGTGGGTAAGAATACCTGAAGAACTGAGTTTGAGTCCCTAGCACCCACATAAAAGCCGAGCCTGGCTGTGTGTTCCTGTGTATAACACAAGCACTAGGGAACAATACAAAAGTGTCTGAGACCTTGCTAGCCAGCCAGCACAGCTAAAATGAAGAGGGCTGCATCTCACGGTAATAAAAATAGTGATGAAGTAAAACATTCAACATCTTCCTTTGACTTCAATATGCACCCATATACATGTGCACAGGCATACAAGCACATGCATGAAACACACATAAATGCACACGTGTACACCCACAATAAAAAAGACTTTCTAAACAACAAAAATATATATCATCAGAATCCCTTTGGGCAGAAGGAGAACAATGACATATAGAAATTGGAATCTAGTCCAGAGAAAACTCAGAGGTGAGGGAACCTCAGCTCCAGGACTGCTCACACAGGGTCCCGATCTAACACTCTTGGCTTGCACATTGCCTCTAGGCTAAAATTACTTGGAGGGTCCTTCCCCAGTGATTCCTAGGAGAAGGGACATCCTTCAGCTGGGCCCTATCTCCAGGGCGAACTGCTTCATCATAGATGGACAGACAGATGCCTTTGAAACACAGACCTTTGTCCAGAGCAAAGTAAGAGACTGTGCAGCCCCTGTGTTCAGAGGAGACAGGAGACACACAAGCTCTCTAACCACAACTGACTAACATCTGACTAAGTGTGAACTGAAGCAATGAGTAGACGCCAGTGCAAGAATACATATGAAAATGTAAAGAACAACAAGACAACACCAGAAGAAACAGGTGGTTCTAAAACATCAAGACCTGAACAGAGCAATAAAGAGGAAAAAGAAGGAAACAACCTCAAAACACATTTATGAAGATTAAAGAAGGCTTAACAGAGGATATAAAAAATTCTCTTAAAGAGATAGAAAAAAATACAAAAAATTGGAAGAGATGACAAATCTTTAAAGGAAAACAAAGGAAACCAGCAAATGAATGAAACATTCCAGGAACTAAAAATTGAAACAAAGGAAATAAAAAAGGCACAAAGTAAGGGAAAGATGGAAATAGAAAATCTGAAGGAAAGAACTGAAACTACAGATACAAGCATAACCAACAGAATCCAAGAGATGGAAGAGTGAATCTCTGGAGTGGAAGACTCAATAGTGGAAATAGACACATCAGTCAAAGAAAACACCAAAACCAAAAAATCCATAACACAAAATGTTTAGGAAATTTGGGATTCCATGAGAAGACCTAACCTGAGAATAATAGGAATAGAAGAAGGAGAAGAATTCCAACTCAAAAGCACAGATAATATATTCAATAAAATCTTAGAAGAAAACTTTCCCAACCTAAAGAAGAGAATGCCTATAAAGTTACAAGAAGCTTACAGAACACCAAATAGATTAGACCCCCAAAAAAGTCTGCCCACCACATAATAATCAAGCCACAAAACATACAGAACAAAGAAAAAATTTTAAGAGCTTCAAAATAAAAGGACAAGCTTACCTATGAAGGCAGACTCATCAGAATAACTCCTGACTATCCAATGGAAACAATGAAAGCAAGAAGATTCTGGTCAGAAGTTCTTACCTATGAAGGCAGACTCATCAGAATAACTCCTGACTATCCAATGGAAACAATGAAAGCAAGAAGATCCTGATCAGAAGTTATACAGACACTAAAAGACCATGGCTCCCAACCCAGACTACTATACCCAGCAAAACTATCAATTAATATAGATTGAGTAAACAAGATATTTCACAACAAAATCAAACTTAAACAATACCTATCCATTAATCTGGCCCTTCAGAAAGCATTAGAAGGAAAACTCCAACCTAAAGATCACAGATACACCCATGAAATGACAAAGAATCATTAATCTCACTGAAGAAAAGCCGAAAGAAAAGAAATACATACAAGTTACCACAAAAACCACTGATTGTCTTGCTGCACGTGGGATTTGTTTTTTTTTCTTTATTTTGTATTTATCAAAAAAAAAAACAGTAAAAAGAATTTAAAATGCGGAAGAGTTAACAATAACTATACAGAGGATAAGAATCATAAGCATGGCTTATCAAGGGTGGAAATGCAAATAAGATTGCTACACATATATTTTCTTTGTGTTCAGCTTTCCCTCTGAATTTTTTTTTCCATCCCTGTATATCCTTATTCAAGGTCTCTTCCCCCTC
>PVIH01020876.1:13109-31293 GCA_004025045.1 Sigmodon hispidus | reverse complement strand
AAATGAAGCCCAGCTATTTTTCTTCCTGATTGCTCTGTTTTCATTATGTTCTGATGTTATTGCTTTCTAATATTGGCCAAACTAAATGACCTGCTTGCAAATAGAGAACAGAACATTTAAAAAAAAAAAATTAACTATTTTACATGAAATATAGGAAAAAGTATACTTTAAAGGGAATATCTAAGGACAAAACATGTTTCTAGAATACCAAAAGACAGGGTATAGGAAACACATTACAAAAGCATAATTTATAGATAATCTAAATGAGGTATCTTTTGCTTCAACTAAATGTATTTCCTTAAGCCACAAATCAGATTCTGAAATTAAAATAAGGTTTTAAAATAGTGTCTCAACTAATCATCAGGGGTCACTCAAAAGCAATAGCTATTGTTTTTTATTTGTACAAAAGCAAGTTTTAAAATAATTTAAAATTGTAGGGTATTTTTTTCATATGTGGCATGGACCCAGACAGACTACCTGCAGTCAGTCTCCATTCCAATTGTCAATGTCACATCCGACCTCCAGGTTTTATCTTTATCCCTATCTTATGCCCAGGCCTCATTCTTAAAATAATTACTGTATGCATTTTATACAGGACAACTGCAAGGCCTGAAAGGATCCAAAGCTAGAGAAAATTCATTCTTTGTTCTGGAGAAGACAATGCATCTTCTTTCCTTTTTTTTCCTTGATCTTCTGACCCCCCCCCACCTCATCTGCCATCTGAGCATGTGATGTCACTTTATAGCATAACATATGGAGTAGAGGAAAGCAGAGACAATCAAGACTTGCTGAAAAATTTTGTCTTCCTCCATTATCATATTGATGACCCAATTGTATATTCACAGAAAGAATGGCTTCTGGTTGACTTCTGCCTCCACTATTTTATATCAAGGCTGGCTTCTAATAAAGAAGCAGCCTGTAGACCAAGCACTCTCAACAGAAGTGGCATCATCACCACCTCCATGTCCAAGATTAGTTCTCTGGACATGGCACAGGATTTAAAGTGTGTATGGTTCTCCAAAACCTAATTTTATCTGATGAAACTCCAAACTCTGCATCTCCATGTCTGATGTCAAAAATGCTCTTCAGATCACTAAATTCATTCAGCTTTGTTGCCTGTAACACACTTCTCTCTCTTGAGCAGGTTCCACTCCCTGTTAACAGTTCTCCTCAACAGTTATCCCATGACTCTTAAATTTCTAACATCTTGGAGTGTCCAAGGAAATCTAGGTTTCAACTTTACAACTTCACAAAATGATCTTTCTAGGCCTCCCCATTCAGGGATACCTCCGAAATATGCCTGGCCTCAGCAACTTTCCTTAGCTTTAGGGGAAAATTTCATAACCCATTTCTTCTGTCCTTAACTCTAAAGCCAGAACCATGTGGCCAAAGCTGCCAAGTTCTGCTGTTTGCTCAGGCTGAAACTGGCCCCCTCATTAAATTACATCATGATCAGCTTTGTGTCATTCACTATCTAAACTTGGCTGACCTAAAGCTGAATCTGTAGACCAGATGGCCTCAAATTCAGAGATCCACTTGCCTCTGCCTCTGGAGAACTGGTATTAAAGGCATGCACTACCATATCCAGCTCTGATCCTTTCTTTCATTTCTTTTTACAGGCTGAAAACTTAATCTGTTTATCTCCCTAAACAAAGAACAAAGATTCATTCCACTTCCTTATGCTCCTTTTCTCTTCTAATTGTACATTTTCCATTTTTTTGGTCAGATTGCTTCTTTTTATAATAAGTTTTTAATAGAATCAACACTAATAACCACACAACAGAGTTTATCCTAGACTGTTTTGATATTTCCTTAGTCAATTCAATTAATCTGGAACTTTTCACTTCAGCCTCTAGTAGACTTTTTGGATAAAAACAAAAAGTAACCACACTCTTCACCAAAATATCACAATAAACATTTCTAGGCAACACACTAAGATTCTTCTCCTCTTAAACATCTTGATTTAGATCCCCACAGTGCATCAAATTACACTCAACATCACTGTCTTCCATGCTCCTAAAAATATGGCATATTAAGCAGCACTTGAAGCATTCAACTTCTTTTCTAATCCACAGTTCCAAGGTTGATATTCCTTCAAACAAAAGTATGGTCAGGCCTATCAGCAATACCCTAGTTCCTGGTATCAATGTCTGTCTCAGTTACAGTCTCTATTGTTGTGAAGAGACATCTTGATCATGGCAACTCTTATTATGAAAAATATTTCATTGGGATGGCTTGCATTTTCAGAGGTTTAGTCCATTATCACAATAGCTGAACATTGCAGGAAAACATGATGTTAGAGAAAAAAACTAAAGTTTCTACATCTTGATCCATAGGCTACAGGAAGTGAACTGAGGCACAAGGAGACCTCAGGAAACCTATTCCCATAATGCTACACTTCCTCCGACAAGGCCATACATTTTATTAGTGTCACTCCCTTTGGGGCCATTTTTTTTTTCAAAATTCCACAGTTGCCTATATAGTATTACATATGGAGTCAATCATCAAGTGTGAGTAACATGTTAGGGAACATAACAATTTAAAAAAAAATGTTCCTGTCTCTTCAAGTAAGTATGTTAGCATACTATGTATAAAATGCCTTCTCAAATTATAGACCCTGAAAATTTACACAGATTTCTTTCAAATTAAGCAGAATTCTTTAGTGTTTTCCTTAACAACAGCAACAACAACAACAAAAAGTCATCTACCCATGTTTTGTTAAACAATTTTTCTTTAAGAGTAATTTCCCTTTTTTGAGGTCTTGAGGGTTTTTTTTTTGTTTTGTTTTTTGTTTTTCAGAGAAAGCTGTTCTAAAAAGAGAGAAGGGATTGTCAGGTGGTGGTGGCACAGACCTTTAATCCCAGCACTTAGAAGGCAAAAGCAGGCTGATGTAAGAATTTGAGGCCATCCTAGTCTATAAAGTGAGTTCCAGGACAGCCAGAACTGTTACACATAGAAACCCTGTCTTGAAAAATCAAGAGGTAGGGCTATATTCGCTTCAATAGAAAAATTAATTGAAAGTAAAATTAAGTCCAGATTTAGCCTTCATAATCTAACATGAAATTTCAGTAAGAAGTGAAGGTGAGCCCAGAGGTCAATGTGTAAAATGTGATTGTGCCAGAAGCCAGCCCTAACAGTGACCAGGTCTCAGAGAGGAGAAGGTAATAAGTCTTTGAGGAAAGGATGAGCCAAGCATAACAATTTAGAGAATCTTGTAGTCTGATCCACTAAGAGTCAGAGTGTTTGGGAATTGATTTGGGTTTTTTACATAATTCAGTAAGCAGGAATTGATTTGTGTTGTTCCAAAACATAGAAAGTATCATTTTTTGTTTTAGAAACACATTTAACTTTACACATCTGGGGTCATAAGTTTAGTCATCATGGACAAACCAAAATTGTCTTTTACAATCATTTTCCCTTAAGCTTAATTATAATTGATAGTTATCTTTTTCCTAATCAACCACATAATCCATTTTTTTTTTTTAAATCTAGAGGCGTAGGGCAGCCACTTCTCTGCTTTTATGGTTTCAAGGACACTAGACCAAAACAAAATCTGCAAGCCAGCCTGGGCAGATTGTTATGTTCAAGCAGTATATTATTGTTAACTTTTAATAGTTAGAGTGTCCAAGAAAAAATTCTTAGACCAAAGCTACTTCAGTTATTATTCAGCTTCTGGAATAATACAATGTTTACATTTTATATCTTTATAGAATTTACTTATATGTTTAATCCTGGTGGGTTTTTTGTTTGTTTCTTGGTCATAAGATACCACAGTGGCCCTGCATAAGCTAACTTTTCTAAGAAAGGGAGGTCCTGACACCTTATTCTCTTGTCATCTTTCTATACCATTTTTTTACCCATCACTATAACTCCCTGTGTAGGGCAGAGGTAATTTCAGCTAATCTAATTTTGTTGCTGTATATGTCACATAATTGCCTGAGTGTATGGTGGCAAGAGGCTTACAATATGATCTGTGAGCAATTCCTTTAGCCCACTAAATTGTGTCTATCTTTTTAAGTTTATTTGGTTTTGATTATCTTGTTCCTGGGCAAGTACAGCAGCAGATGTTTTAAAAATATCTCATAGCCTCACAGAGATATCATTGGCTCCTTTATGTATCTCACAACCTCCAAAGCATGAGGAAGACCCTCAAGAAGACAAGGATATCTCCCTAAAAGCAGGAGGGGTAGTATCCTCAGCACTTTCTTGAGAAAGCATAGAAACAGTATTCATGGGAGAAGGTAAAAATGATTTCATCAATCCACTATTTCCAAACTGTACAAATAAAAAGACACTGCCCCCCACGCATGTAACATTTGAAGATCAAAACCAAAAGTGAACCTGCAGCCATGATGAGGCTCAGCTTTGCTGGATCTTTGTCAATCAACTATGCTGACTTTATGACATTTGCCATTCCCATCATATGTGACTGTGCCATGACTGGGTTATGAAAGTGCCATTAATGGCCAACTATGAATGATTATGTGTTCTTTAAATAAGATCAAATTCCTCTCACTTGTAATTATTAGTTAAAGTATTGTTGACAGTGCTGCATTTTACTCTTAAGTCACAAGGTTCAGATTTATTGTTTGATAACACCAACTAACCATATTTGAAAGACAGTACATTGAAACCCACATACTACAACAAAACTAAAAATATACATGAATACATATTGTGAGAGACTACATAAAATTATTGTGGATTTTGACAGGAGGCTATTATCTACAGTGTTCAGCCACTATCTACAGAATTCAGCAAGCAAATGATATACTCCAAATATAAAAATCACAAAAAAAATCGGACATTGTTTCAAACAAATTTTCATTTGTGCTGGGTTACATTCATAGCTATTCTGGGCTACATAAATATTACCACCAAAGGTTGATAACTCTAAATTAGAGTATTCTTAATGTCTCTACTTTGTTATTAAAATAAAAAATATTAGATCACCTGTGTTCTCTTCAAGGAGGATACCTAAAGACTAGGGAACATAAGCTGGGCAGGGGGAGTGTTTCCAACACTCAGGAACCAGGGGCAAGCAGATCTCTGGGACAATGAGGCCAACCTAGTCTACACATTAAGTTCCAGGACAGCCATAGCAACATATAGAAACCCTGAATGATGATTTGCATGTAACTAGCCCCCTCAAGGTTATGTGGAATGACACTATTAGGAGGTGTGGATTTGTTGTAATGGGTATGATCTTGTTATAGGAACTGTATCACTGTGGGGTGTTATTTGAGGTCTCCTATACTCAGAATACAACCCAGTGTCTCAGTTGACTTTCTGTTGCCTGCAAGATCTTAGACTCTCAGTTCTTTCCCCTAGAACAATGTCTACCTGCATGGCATCATGCATTCAACTAGGATGGTAAAGGACTAAACCTCTGAAAGTGTGATCAAGCCACCCCAATTAAACATTTTTCATAATAAAAGTTGCCCTAGTGTCTCTTCAAAGCAAAAAAAAATGAAAAAATAAAAATGGAGGCAGAAGTTGATACCAGGGACTAGGATATTGCTGTGATAAACTTCTGATTGGAAGAATACGGACCTTGGGGCTATGGATTAGAAAAGCTGTTTGATGTTTTAAGTTATTCTTAATAGGCCATACTAGTACGAGAATGGAAGACAGTGATGTTGAATGTGATTTGATTAACTATGGGGATCTAGTTCAAGAAGTTTAAGAGGAGAAGAATTTTAGTATGTTACCTAGAGATCTTTATTGTGATGTTTTGGTGAAGAACATGGCTGCTTTTTGTTCTTTTCCAAAACGTGTACCTGAGGCTAAAATGAGAAGTTCCAGATTAATTGCATTAGCTAAGAAAATCTCAAAACAACCTAGGATAGACTTTGTTGTGTGGTTACTAGTGTTGACTCTAATGAACATTTATTATGAAGAGATTCAAGTTGAGTACAGAAAAATGCAAAATGCACAATTAAAGGAGAAAAAGAGCATCAAGAAGTTGAGTGGAGTTATGCCTTGTATTCAAAAAGGTAAATGATTAAGAAATAGAATCATGACTTCAGTGCAAGTTTTCACTCATCTAAGTTTCCAACTTAGAAAATAAATAAAGAAAAGGTTACAGCTGAATGTAATGTACTCCTTTATCCCAGTACTGCAGAGGCAGGTAGATAGCTGAGTTTGACTAAAACTCAAAGAAATCTTTTAAAAAAAGTTTGAAGAGAGCTGCTGATTTTCAATTCTGTGCTTGGCAATGGATGACAGCATAGATGCTACAAACAGAATTCAACTTAAATTTCTATTAGAAATTTTGTTTATGTAAACACTGCCAAAGAAAAATTGGCACCTATACTACCATTAGAAGATTCAGATAAATTAAAATATTTTTATGAAGCAGTAAAACATGTTAAAATAGTTTTCATTTATCCATTGACAACATATGTAGATTAGTTACTGATAGTGTCCCAACTATGTGAGATCAAAAAGAGACTTGTAAAGTAAATAGAAGGCAATTTAATTGGCACTTAAAACTTATGTTTAATGCATATTATCATCATATTCCTCATATACATCAATAAAATTTATGTACAAAAGTATTAAAAAATAAACATAAATTATTATAGAAACCATTAAATTAATAAGAATCAAGATGTTAAATTACTAAGAATTCCCAGAATTCCTTAAAATTCTTGGTACTGATTATGGTGACATCATAAATTTGGTAAGTAAAACAGCTAAGTCTAGCCCAAATATTGAAAATAATTTATGATTTAAAAAGTGTGACAATATCAAAAAGAACATTTTTGCCAGAATTTAAAAATTTAAAAATGGCTTACAGATTGTCATTTTTGGTATATTTAAACTCTCTTTTTTTGAATTTTCTTTGCATTTCACTAGATTGTTTTTTCTATAGATCTCATGCTTCTTTGTAATGAAAATAGTTATGAAGTATTAATATTACAATTTCTGTTTTTATAAGGGTGAGATACCACATTACATGTGGAATAAGTTATTATATCAAATTAGCACAGCCCTGTAAATATTTATAAACTGATAATGCCAAGTGTCTCACTTCAAGCTACACTTCTTGCTTAACTATAGGCCAGGAGTTAGCAAATTATAGACCCCAAGTAAAATTCAGCTGCAGCTTGTCATTGTAAAGCAACAACAACAACACATTATATTGTGACACAGACATGGTTCTTCATTTGTTCATGGTCTGTGGCTACACATGGGCAGAGTAATTGTCACAAAGAGCATCTGTAAGCAGACTGAAATGTTCAACCTCTGGACCTTTACAAAAGAGTTTATTGGCTATTGCTCCATCCATATATCAGACTTCTTTCTTTTATTTCTAGTTTAATGTTGAAAAAATATAGAACCCAAAATTTTTAAAACAACATTTGCCTTCCCTCTAAAACCTGCTCTAACCTGACTGACATTTGGACTGATGGTTCTACATTCTCCAGTGTTCAAGTCAAAGTTTCAGGAATTGTTTACTCATTTCCCAACCCTTTCACATACTACTTCCCATCAATCAAAATCCTACTGTCTGTTTTCAAATGTCTAGTCCTTGCAATATAGCCAGCACCAAAAAACTGGCTTAAGTCAGTACAATATTTAACTGAACCTCTGCTTGGGAATCCTTATTTAGTGCTCCTTTGTTATATGTTTTACTATTTAGAATAATTTTTAATTTAAATATATTTTGATCATATTCTTCCCCTCCCACAAGTCCTTCCAAATCCAAGTTAAGTGAAATAAACAAGAATTTTCATGGTAAAAACTCAATAAAATGTTTCAAATCATAAGAGAAATACAAATGAAAGTGAAATTGTGGTACAAATTAAAGCAAACAAATTTTTTCTTTTTTATTATTATGAATAAAGAAGTCACATTTTCTATCCTTGCATATCCTTATTCAAGGTTCCTTCCCCCTCCTACCACAACAGGTCATTTTCTATTCCACAACTCCCCATCCCGCCCCCTCAGGCAGGCGGTCCCAAGGTCCCACAGTCCCAATATTGCTTAGATCAGCCTCCACTCCTGGCAAATTCAGTTTTCTCCCCCCAACATCAAGACTGAGTCAGGTATTTCACTAGGGGGAGTGGGATCCAAGGAGTCAGCCCAAGGTATTTCTGATCCCAAGCTGTTTAGTGGTTGTGGTTTGCAGCTTGGGCATGCTTTGTTTTTTTCTTGTTTGTTTGTTTGTTTGTTTGTTTAGAGTTTTCTAATGAGTGAGTACATTCCCTGCTTATCTTTCTGGGTTTGTGATACCTCACTCAGGAGGATATTCTCCAAATCCATCCATTTGCTTGCAAATTTTAGGATATCATTTTTTCTTACTGCTGAGTAGTACTCCATTGTGTAGATGTACCACAGTTTGTTAATCCATTCTTCAGTTGAGGGACATCTAGGTTCTTTCCAGGTTCTTGCTATTACAAATAATGCTGCTATGAACATAGTTGGGCTAATGCCTTTGGAGTGTGTCTGTGCATCTTTAGGGGATACACCCAAAAGTGGTATTGCTGGGTCCTTGGGGAGATTGAATCTCAATTTTCTGAGAAACCTCCATACTGTATTCCAGAGTGGCTAGATAAGCTTACACTCCCACCAACAATGGAGGAGTGTTCCCCTTGCTCCGCATCCTCTCCAGCATAAGCTGTCATCTGTATCAGTTATCTTAGCAAATCTGACAAGTGTCAGGTGGTTTCTCAAAGTTGTTTTGATTTGCATTTCTCTGATGGGTAAAGATGATGAGCACTTTTTCAGGTGCCCTTCAGTCATTCATAATTCTTCTTCTGAGAATTCCCTTTTTAGATCTAAACCCCATTTTTTGATTGGGTTATTCAAGGCTTGGGGCTCTAGATTTTTGAGTTCTCTATATATCTTAGAGATCAGACCTCTATCACTTGTAGGGTTGGTGAAAATCTTTTTCCATTCTGTAGGTTGTTGTTTTGTCCTATTGACAGTGTTTTTGGCTTTACAGAAGTTTCTCAGCTTCAGGAGATTCCACTTATTGACTGTTGATTTTAGTGTCTGTGCCATTGGTGTTATATTTTGGAAGTGGTCACCTGTGCCAGTTCTTAGAAGTGTATTTCCAACTTTCTTTTCTATCAAGTTCAAATTGTCTGGGTTTATGCTAAGGTCTTTGATCCACTTGGATTTGAGTTTTGTGCATGGTGACAGGCTAAAAAAGGCAAACAATTTTATGTTATGATTTGATATACTGCCTAAGCAAATTTTGTGAATAGTAAAAGATAAAAAGCTTTTCTATTTAATACAAAAACATTTTGAAACATTTTAATATCCTGGGAAAGTAATATTTCTGTATATGTTTTACTCCATTTTCAGTTGCAATCTCACATTCAAGTTAGGGAATATTTTACCACATGGATTTTACTAAAGTTTTGTTGGTTCTATTTGTCTTGAGAAAAACATCCTTATTTCACAATCATGACTTGTCCTTGTAATCTCTTTTTGGCATGACCTACATTTGTGAGCAGATATTTTGAAAACTGAAGAATACTAGAGGAAAAATAAGTTCCAAATATCTTATGATATCTTTGAGAAATAACTGAGAATTTCAGCTCTTTCTATTAAACCAGATACTAAAGCATTAGTTTCTCAAATACAATGTCATATATACCACTTGCTTTATACTACCTTCTTTTAAATTTTAATTCTTTTGAAGAGCAATAAAATTTTATTACTTAGACATGCTCATTTTCTTTATTAGTGCTCACAAACTTAACATCTGTATAATGATTTTAAATGATTATTAATGAAGCCAGGTGTGGTAGCACACATGTTTTATCCTAACACTCCAGAGGTAGAGGCAGGCAATTTAAGGCCAGCTACAAAATGAGTTTCAGGACATCCAAGTTTATACAGCAAAACCCTATATTATAAAAAATATGTAACTATATAAATGAATATATAAAACTATGACTGTGGTGCTGCATAATTATTATTATGTTGTGATGACTTTTTATCATATCTGTAATAGCACATATCACAAAAATTCTACACAGATATTTTGTTGTTGTTGTTTATAAATTTCATTAGCATTTGTGTAATGTATGGCTACAAATAACTCTTTCTTACCAGGGTGACCCAGAAAAGCCAAAATTTACATATCCTGCTCCAACTGGCTAACTAAGCAATTATATTTGTTTTTTTAAAAAAAGTGGCAGCAAATTATGTTCATCAAAGTAACTACAAAATTTTAACGTTGTCATCAAAATTTTAACAAAATTTTTTGCAGACCTTGGAAGGACAGTTCTCCACTTCATATAGAAAAAGACCCAAAACAGTTACAATAATCTTTACCAATTAAAAGAACTGTTGGATGCCACACCATTTCCAATTTCTTTTTTTAAAAAAATATTTATTTATTTATTATGTATACAGTGTACAGAAGAGGACATCATTATAGATGGCTGTGAGCCACCATGTGGTTGCTGGGAATTGAACTCAGGACCTCTGGAAGAACAGTCAGTGCTCTTAGCCTCTGAGCCATCTCTCCAGCCCCCACCATTTCCAATTGCAAGTTGTACTATAAAGTTATAGTAATACAACCTCATAGTATTAGCATGTAAATAGATATGCTGATCAATAAAATCTAATTGAAATCCAACATAAATCCACATATATAAGGACACCTAATTTTTTATGAAAAGCCACAAATACACACTGGGACAAAGAAAGCATGTCAACAAATAGTACTGGTCAAACTAAATGTCTGCAGGTAGAAGAATGTAAATAGATCCATACTTATCATCCTTTAATAAATTCAAGTCTAAGTGAATGAAAAACCTTAAATTAAAACCAGATATACTGAACCCTATAGAAGAGAAAGTGGAGGATAGCTTTGAGTGTACTGGCAGGAGAGAGGACTTCCTGAGCAGAGCACTGATAGCACAGTCCCTAAGATAAAGACTTCTGTAAAGCAAAGGACAAAATCAATTGGACAGAGTAGCAACCTGTAGGATGGAACATCATTTTATTTACCAACTTCACATAAAATAGAGGAATACCCAAGATATATTTTTTAAAAACTCAAGAAACTAGATGCCTATATATAATTAATTTAATTAAACATGAGGTACAGAGCTAAACAGAGACTTCCAAGAAAGAAATCTCAAAAGACTAAGAAACATAAGAAATGTTCAACCTTCTTAATCATCAGAGAAATGCAAATTAAAACTACTTTGAGATTCCAACTTACACTGTTCAGAATAGCTTAAAAAAAAAAACAACTAACAGATCATGCTGGTAAGGATGTGAAGTAAGGGAAACACTTTTCCATGGCTAGTGGAAGTGCAAATTGGAAAGCCACTTCAGAAATTGGAATGCTAGTTTCTCAGAAAATTGGGAAATGACTACTATTGGACATACACACCAAAAAAAATCCATGTTATATTCCTAGAAACTTTATTCATAATCATGAGAAATGAGAAACAACTTAGATGTCCCTCAACTGAAGAATGCAGTACATTTACACAATAAAATAATACTCAGTTTTTTTATGACATCTTGAAATTTGAGGACAGATGGATAGAACTAGAAAAAAAATCAACCTAAGTGAGGAATTCAGACTCAGAAAGACAAACATGATGTGTACTTATTTATAAGTGAATATTAGCTGTAAAGCAAAAGATAATCATGCTGCCACTCAGAGGCCCAGAGAAGCTAAGCAAGAAGGAGGGCTCAAGTGGGAACACATGAATTTTCCTGGGAAGGAGAAATGGAAGAAATTTTCAGAGTGTACCGGGGATAGGGTGGGGGTAAAAACAGGATAGATCATGTGGTAGGGTGGAGTGAGAGGGTTCGAGAGAGACTACTGTCATTATGTTTGGAGAAAGAGGTAGAAACCTAGTACAATACAAACTGCCTGGAATTTACAAGGTGATATTAGCATACAGTCCTAGTAATGGGGGATAGAGAACCTGAACTAGACATCTTGTATAACCAGGTAACGTTCCTAGCAGTGAAAGTGGGAAATCAATGCAGCCACAAAACATTTGACCTACAATTTGTCCTGCCTGAAAGATGTGCTGAGGTAAAGATGGCATAGAATTTGTAGGAGTGGCCAACCAATGACTGGTCCAACTTGAGACCAGAGGAGGGAATCCATGTCTGACACTGCCTGGAGGGTGGGAAACCAAAGTCTGGATAGTCCAAAGATCTAGGGTAGAGTTAAACAAGATTGGCGAAAAGCCAAAGTCAAACAAATGATTCCTAATGATATTCTCCTATATTTATAGCTGGTAGAAATACATAGAGACCAACAACCAAATGTTAAAATGAGCTTTTGAAATGCTGTGGATAAGGGAGAAGAAGGGCTAGGGTTAGAGGGGTCAAGGACAACAAAAGAACACTACCAAAGAATCAACTAACCAAGTTTCAAAAGGGCTCACAGAGACTTAAGCGATTATCAGGGAACCTGAATAGATCTGAGCTAGTTCTTCTATATATGTAGTATGTTTGTGTAACTTGATGTTCTTGCTGGATTCCTGAAAGTGAAGGTAAGAGCTCCTCCTGGATAAAAATTCTCACAGTGGAGTATTGTGGGATAATGCTCTTGTATACTGTAAAGATTTGTCACTCTTATTGGTTTAATAAAATGCTAATTGGCCAGTATTCAGGCAGGAAGTATAGGCAGGGCAATCAGACTAAGGGAAGTCTGGGAAGAGGAAAGGAAGAGATTGAGTAGCTAGCCAGATATAGAGGAAGCAAGATGAAAATGCTAAACTGAGAAAATTACCAAGCCATGTGGCTAAACATAGATAAAAATTATGGATTAATTTAAATGTGAGAGCTAGTTAAAATAAGCTTGAGCTACTGGCCCAGCATTTACTATAATTATTTAGAGGGCAGCTGATGAATATATTAAAGTTTTTAGTAGACAGAAATTTCTAACTACAATGGAGAAAGTACAAAAGAAAGTGAAAGAGAAAGAAAGAAAAAAGATTGGAATAGAAATAGAGAAAAAAAGAAGACAAGAGAAATATTCCCCAGATTTTGTGGACAGATGTTGGTTTGTGTGCTGACTTTACCTGTGCTGTTACAAATAAAAGAAAATTTGAAAATATTATATTTGAAAAATTATAGCATACTAACTAAAACACAAAGTGTAAGCAATATAGAATGTATTTTAAAATCAAATAGCAATATTGAAGTTAAACATTACAATAACTAAGACTATGCATGGTGGCACAAATTTTAAGCACTTGGGAAAGAGAGGCAAGTGGATTTCTCTGAGTTCAAGGCAAGCCTGGTCTCCATAAGGAATTACAGGGCTACATAATAAGACTCAGTCTCAGACAAATACAATAACTAAAAGAAAAATGTACTAGTAAAAATCACAGTAGAACTGACTTAATAAAGATTCAGGACTTTTAAAAGAAAGTGTCGCAACTTTCTTTTTAAGTAGTATTTGTGTGTGGAGTTGGACTGTTTGCTTGTTTATTTGTTGGACAACCTGTTACTGGCCCTAACTGGTGTGATTACAATACTAAAGAGTTGCTATTGGATCTTTCCACATTGACTGAGAATGCTGAGGTCAAGTTAGACACTGACAAGTGGATAAATGTAATGCTTTAGCCTAATGTTTTCACCAGAAATCCTCCAAACAGGGCAAATGGTGCACTTCTCTTGCAATGCACTTCTGAGCCACTGTGGTCTTGTGCAAGGGTGCCAGTGTGCAAGCACTCTCTGACTCGAAGTCTGAAGCTGCTCAGTTTCAAGTCCACTGAAGAGCTGGAGTGAGAGAATTAGAAACAATCCAAGTTAAAATACCAAGAAGCAACAGTGTGTTTGTGTTTGTTCTTTTAAAGGCTCTATGGACTTTTAATAAGCCTTGAGTTACTATCTAGTTAGAAAAAGTTGATTCTGACCAAGTGTGCAGAAACAGATTTTCAGAGGTTCTTATCAATTCAAGAGTGAGATGTTTTAGTAGAGGAATTAGGAAACACTCTTTTCAAAAGTATTTCCTTAGTACGGAATGGAAATCTGCAGTTTTCAGAAAACACAAAATCAAGAGTTGTCACAAAAGAGAAGTCATTACAAGGACAAATATGTGAATGCCATCTGAAGTTTGATCTACAGTTTTTACTTTTCTTAAGCCAATTTTAGTCACTTCTGTTACATGAAAACAGGAGTTTTACTCACCATGTAAACGTGTGTGTGTGTGTGTGTGTATGTGTAGAGAGAGGGAGACAGAGAGATACACACATGCACATGTACACACACATATAGATATGTTTTTTTTAATGTGAATGAGTATTTTGCCTGCATACATGTCTGTGCACCATGTGTGTGCCTAGTGTCTTGTACTACAATATTTTATACTATTTTGTACAAGCAAAATAATCCAACTCAAGTTATCTGGCTAACTTTCACTGAGGGATACACAATGGTTCTCAATTTTTATTGCATTTGGCAGAAGAGACAGTGTAGTCTCTGACTCTAGTGATTCAATAAATATTTATCAATGAAATCAGGGAAGTAGTCAGGCAATAATCCCAGCACACAAGCAGCACAAACAAGAGAATTTTTCAAGTTTGAAGCCAGGTTGGTCTATAATGTTAGTTCCAGACAGGCAGAGCTATAAAATGAGAAACTGACTTATAATAGAAAACAGTAATAATAAGGGAGTAAAACTATAAAGAAGAACATTTCTTATTTCCTAGTTTCCTTATAATTTATCATAAATTTATCACAGAGTAACATATTATTTAAATATCTTACATATGATATACATTATAAGTTATTTATATACAGTTTGCTAATTAATGTATCACATACAAAATACTTTGAAACTTCAATAGGCTGATTTTTTTAATTTCAAAGACATTAATTTATATAAAAAGCATATCTGAGTATGTATGCCATCGCTTAAAAATATTATTCTATCTATATTATGTTATTACACATGTCAGAAGAAAGTTAAGAATGGAGTGTTAGAAAGACAGCTTTTGAATGGAATGCACATCAATAGAATTTTTTAAAAATCAAGAGCTTTCAAAACCAAATACCAAACTCAATTACCAAAAGAGTAAATCACTATAATGTTTTAAATTTGAATAAGGCAAAACAAAGGAGAGAGAGTCAAGCTCCTTTAGAAAAAAAAAGGAAGTCACAGATGACAGCCTATGCTGGAGAGGTTGTGGAGCAAGGGGAACACTCCTTCATTGTTGGTGGGAGTGTAAGCCTGTTCAGCCACTCTGGAATGCAATAAGGCCATTTCTCTGAAAACTGGGAATCAATCTCCCCGAGGATCCAGCAATACCACTCCTGGGTGTATACCCTAAAGATACACATTTGCACTCCAAAGGCATTATAGCTCAACTACATTCATAGCAGCATTATTCGTAATAGTAAGAACCTGGAAACAACCTAGATGTCCCTCAACTGAAGAATGGATTAACAAACTGTGGTACATCTACACAATGGAGTACTACTCAGCAGTAAGAAAAAATGATATCCTAAAATTTGCAGGCAAATGGATAGATTTGGAGAATATCCTCTTGAGTGAGGTATCACAAACCCAGAAAGATAAGCAGGGGATGTACTCACTCATTAGTGGACTCTAAACAAAAAAGCAAAAAGCAAAGCAGGTCCAAGCTACAAACCACAACCCCTGAACAGCTTTGGATCTGAAACACCTGGGAGTGGCACCTTGGATCACACTCCCTCTAGAGGAACACCTGACTCAGTCTTGATGTTGAAGTGAGGAATCTCGATCTGCCAGGAGTGGAGGCTGAACTGAGCAATATTGGAACCTTGGGACCTCCTGCCCATGCTGGGGAGGAGATTGGAAGATGTGGAGAAGAGAGAGTGACTGGAGGGGGTGGGAGGTGGAAGAGACCTTAGATAAGGATATGCACGGATAGAAAATGTGACTTTATTCATAATTTTAAAAAAAGAAAAGATGAAAATGACCCTGTGGAAAGGCACCTGTTCAGTCCAGTCACCAGATGTTAGGCTAGAACATGCTCCATTTTAGACAGTGTGGGTGATGCTCTCATGACTGTTGCTTATAACGTTCAGCATGTGATCTCCAGACACGTAAGAAATTAAAAACAGCGTGTCCAAGGCCAACACTTCCTGGACAGATCTGTGTGCTTTTATTTGGCCATGTGCGTTGTTATTATATAGGTAAGATTAACAAACATTTCTTAATGTCAGATAGGATAATAAATATGGCCCAATAAATTCAATTAAATTTCAGTTTTATTGTCAAAACAAAAGGAAGAAGGTAACCAGAAATTACTAGAGGTTGAAGAAAAAGAGAAATTATTCAATCATAGTACAAAAGAATAACCTAGCAACTTTATGTAATCACGAGTTCTAAAAATTAGACAGTAGGATAAAAGGTTAGAAATTATTATCGGGTTGAGACGTCAATAGAATGTTTGAGAAAATTGTCGTAAGTCATTAGACAATTCAAAGTTGAGAGTATCAATTAAAAAAATTTCTCAAGTTCCCATCAGTTCCGGTTCCCTTCCGGGACCAGATGCTGTCTGCAGAGTGAGTCCCAGTGCACTCTGTAGCAGGCACAGATAAAGTCTGCCTGTCACCATACCCACAGCTGCTGCTGAGGGAATTTGCACAGCTACCCACCTCGACCTCCAGCTGAGCGAACAGATAACTACAGGGGTCTCTGAAGGACAGACTCACACTCTGCCCAGAGAGGTGACAGGAGGTACACAAGCCCAAGTGCCAAAATTGACCAGGAGCCACCTAATCGTGAACCACTGAAGAAATGGGCAAACGTCAGTGCAAAAAATTGCATAATAATACAAAGGACAACATGGTAACTTCAGAAAAGGGTGGCGATCTTACAAATACAAGACCTGAACTGAGCAATGAAGAGGAAACAGAAGGAAGCAACACCAAAAATTCCTTTTTGATGATCATCGAAGTTCTCAAAGAAGATATGAAAAATAGCCTTAAAGAAATAGAAGAAAATACAAACAAAAAAATTGGAAGAGATGAACAAATCTATGAAAG
The DNA here is from genome assembly GCA_004025045.1 of Sigmodon hispidus. Lineage (NCBI taxonomy): Eukaryota > Metazoa > Chordata > Mammalia > Rodentia > Cricetidae > Sigmodon > Sigmodon hispidus. The sequence goes on along the minus strand of PVIH01020876.1, from coordinate 14,310 downwards.
AAACATGCCAGGAACTAAAAGCTGAAATAAAAGCTGAAATGGAAGCAATAAAAAAGGCACAAAATGAGGCAAAGATAGAAATAGAAAACCTGAAGAAAAAAGCTGGAACCACAGATACAAGCATAACAAACAGAGTTCAAGAGATGGAAGATAGAATCTCTGAAGTGGAAGACTCAGTAGCTCAAATAGATATATCAGTCAAAGAAAATAGTAAAACTAAAAACGCCATAACTCAAAATGTTCAGAAAATCTGGGACAATATGAAAAGACCTAATTTGAGAATAATAGGAATAGAAGAAGGAGAAGAATACCAGCTCAAAGGCACAGATAACGTTTTCAATAAAATCATAGAAGAAAACTTCCCTAACCTGAAGAAGGAAATGCCTTATAAGAAGCTTACAGAACACCAAATAGATATGACCCCCTAAAAAAGTCAGCGCGCCACATTATAATCAAGCCACAAAACATACAGAACAAAGAAAAAATTTTAAGAGCTGCAAAAGTAAAGGGCCAACTCACATATAAAGGCAGACTCATTAGAATAACGCCTGACTATTCAATGGAAACAATAAAAGATAGAAGGGCTTGGTCAAAAGTTATACAGACACTAAAGCAGCATGGCTGCCAAACTAGAATAGTATACCCTGAAAAATTATCAATCACCATAGATGGACTAAACAAGGTATTTCAGGAAAAGTCAGACTGAAAAAAAATCTATCTACCAATCCAGCACTACAGAGAGTATTAGAGGGAAAACTCCAACCTAAGGACCCCAGATACACCCACGAAATCACAAACAATCAATAATTACACATCAGAATACCCTAGAGAAAGGAAACACAAACAAGTTACCACCAAAAATGGCAGGAAATATGAATCTATGGTCACTAATTTCCCTTAATATCAATGGTCTCAACTCTCCTATAAAACGTCACACATAAAGAAGATGGATACAACAACAGAAGCCATCCTTCTGTTGCCTAGAAGAAACACACCTCAACCGCAAAGACAGACACAGGCTTAGAATAAAGAGTTGGGAAAAGATTTTCCAGTCAAATGGTCCTAAGAAACAAGCAGGGGTTGCAATCCTAATATCTAACAAAGTAGACTTTAAGCTAAAAGCAATTAAAAGGGACCAAGATGGTCACTACTTATTCATCACAGGAAAAATTGGTCAAGAGGAGATTTCAATCTTAAATAT
>PVIH01020876.1:0-13009 GCA_004025045.1 Sigmodon hispidus | reverse complement strand
GAAGCTCGAATCCCACATCAATTCTTACACCCTAATAGTGGGAGACTTCAATACCCCACTTTCAACCCTGGATAGATCAACCAGACAGAGTCTCAACAGAGAAATAAGTAGTCTAAAAGAGGTTATGATGCAAATGGATGTAATAGATATCTACAGAAGCTTCCAACCAAACGTAAAGGAATATATATACTTCTCAGTTCCTCATGGAACTTTCTCCAAAATTGACCACATAATTGGTCATAAAGCAAATATCAATAGATACAAAAAAATGGAAATAATCCCTTGTAGCATATCAGAACACCAGGGCCTAAAGTTAGAGTTCAACAATATCAACACCCAAAGAAAGCCTACCAACTCATGGAAACTAAACATCACTCAGCTGAACCTTCTCTGAGTCAAGGAAGAAATTAAGAAAGAAATCAAAGTCTTTCGAGAATTCAATGAAAATGAATCTACAACGTATCCAAACTTGTGGGACACAATGAAAGCAGTCTTAAGAAGAAAATTCATAGCGCTAGATACCTATATGAAAAACCTAGAGAAATGCCACACTAGAGACCTAACAGTGCAGCTGAAAGCCTTAGAACAATTAGAAGCAAACTCACCTAGAAGGAGTAGACTGCAGGAAATAATCAAACTTAGAGTTGAAATCAATACAATTGAAACAAAAAGAACAATACAAATTATCAACGAATCTAAGAGTTGGTTTTTTGAGAAAGCTAACAAGATAGATAAGCCCTTAGCCAAACTAATCAAAAAACAGAGAGAGAGTGTCCAAATCAACAAAATCAGAAATGAAAAGGGGGACATAACAACAGACTCCCATGAAATACAGAGAATTATCAGATCATATTTTGAAAATCTGTATTCCACAAAAATGGAAAACCTAGAAGAAATGGACAGCTTTCTGGACAGGTACTATCTACCAAAATTAAATGAAGATCAGATTAATTACCTAAACAGGCCTATAATCCTTAAAGAAATTGAAGCTGTCATTAAAAACCCTCCCAAAAATAAAAGCCCTGGTCCAGATGGTTTCAGTGCCGAATTCTACCAGACATTCAAAGAAGAATTACTACCGTTACTCCTCAAACTATTTTACACAGTAGAAACTGAAGAAATATTGCTAACTACCCTAATACCCAAGCCACTCAAAGATACAATAAAGAAGGAGAATTACAAACCAATTTCCCTCATGAATAAAGCCCTGGAGAGATCAGGAATACAGGGAGAATACCTAAATATAATTAAGGCGATTTACAAGAAGCTAACAGACATTATCGAACTTAATGGAGAAAAACTCAAAGCAATCCCACTAAAGTCAGGAACTAGATTAGGATATCCTCTCTCCCCTTATCTATTCAATATGGTTCTCAAAATTTTAGCTAAAGCAATAAGGGAACAAAAAGAGATTAAGGGCATAGAAATTGGAAAAGAAGAAGTGAAGATATCTCTGTTTGCAGATGATATGATTGTATACATAAGTGACACAAAATTCTTTCAAGGAACTGCTACAGCTGATAAACACCTTCAGCAATGTAGCAGGATACAAGATTAACTCAAAGAAATCAGTAGCCCTTCTATACACTAAAGATAGAAGAAATGAAAAAGAAATAAGAGAAACATTACCCTTCATAATAGCTGCAAATAGTATTAAATACCTTGGAGTAACTATAACCAAAGAAGTAACAGACCTATTTGACAAAAATTTTAAATCACTGAAGAAAGAAATTGAAGGGGATATCTGAAAATGGAAAGGTCTCCCATCTTCCTGGATTGGTAGGATCAACATAGTAAAAATGGCAATTCTACCAAAGGCAATCTACAGACTCAATGCACTGCCCATCAAAATCCCAACACAATATTATTTGGACCTTGAAAGAACAATACTCAATTTCATTTGGAATAACAGGAAAGCCAGGATTGCCAAAACAATTTTACTCAACAAAAGAACCTCAGGAGGTATCACCATCCCTGACTTCAAGCTATACTATAGAGCTACAGTAATAAAAACAGCCTGGGACTGGCATAAAAACAGACTTGTGGACCAATGGAATAGAATTGAGGATCCAGACATTAACCCAAAAACCTATGAACACCTGATCTTTGACAAAGAGGCCCAAAACATTCAATGGAAAAAGATAGTATATTTAACAAATGGTGTTGGCATAGCTGGATGGAAGTGTATAGAAAAATGCAAATAGATCCGAGCCTGTCACCCTGCACAAAACTCAAATCCAAGTGGATCAAAGACCTCAACTTAAATCCAGCCACTTTGAACTTGATAGAAAAGAAAGTGGGAAATACACTTCTACGAATTGGCACAGGTGACCACTTCCTAAATATAACACTATTGGCACAGACACTAAGACCAACAATCAATAAGTGGGATCTCCTGAAGCTAGGAAGCTTCTGCAAAGCCATGGACACTGTCAATAGGACAAAACAACAGTCTACAGAATGGGAAAAGATTTTCACCAACCCTACATGTGATAGAGGACTGATCTCTAAGATATATAAAGAACTCAAGAATCTAGAGCCTAAAACCTTGAACAACCCAATCAAAAAATGGGGTACAGATCTAAAAAGGGAATTCTCAGCAGAGGAATTATGAATGGCTGAAAGGCACCTGAAAAAGTGTTCATCATCTTTAGCCATCAGAGAAATGCAAATCAAAACAACTTTGAGGTACCACCTAACACCTGTTAGATTGGCTAAGATAAAAGGCACAGATGACAGCCTATATTAGAGAGGATGTGGAGCAAGGGGAACACTCCGCCATTGTTGGTGGGAGTGTAAGCTTGTTCAGCCACTTTGGAATGCAATATGGCAGTTTCTCAGAAAATTGAGAATCAATCTCCCCAAGGACCCAGGATTACCACTTCTGGGTATATACCCTAAAGAGCACAATCACACTCCAAAGGTATTAGCTCAACTATGTTCATAGCAGCATTATTTGTAATAGCAATAACCTAGAAACAACCTAGATGTCCCTCAACTGAAGAATGGATTAACAAACTGTGGTACATCTACACAATGGAATACTACTCAGCAGTAAGAAAAAACGATATCCTAAAATTTGCAGGCAAATGGATGGATTTGGAGAATATCCTCCTGAGCGAGGTATCACAAACTCAGAAAGATAAGCAGGGGATATATTCACTCATTATTGGTCTCTAAACAAACAAACAAGAAAAAAGCCAAGCATGCCCAGGCTGAAAACCACCACCACTGATCAGCTTGGGATCAGAAACACCCTGGACTCTCCCTTTGGATCTCACTCCAACTATAGGAACACCTGACTCACTCTTGAGGGAGAGGGGACAAATTGGATTTGCCAGGAGTGGAGACTGATCTAAGCATTATTGGGTCAGTGGGACCATAGGACTGCCTGCTCCCTGCCCAGGGAGGGGATGGGGATTTGTGGAGAAGAAAAATGACCAGATGTGGCGGGAGGGGGAAGAGACCTTGAATAAGGATATACAGGGATGAAAAAGAAAAAATTCAGAGGGAAAGCTGAACACAAAGTAAAAAAAGAAAAGAAAAGAAAATTTCTCTTGGGGGCTTCAGAGATGGCTCAGTGGTTAAGAGCACCGTCTGCTCTTTCAGAGGACTCGGGTTCGATTCCCAGCACCCACATGGCAGCTAACAACTGTCTGTAGTTCCCGTTCCAGGCAAACACCAAGGCAAATAAATAAATAAATAAATAAATAAATAAAAGAAAGAAAATTTCTCTTTCAATACAGAAGTAGAATTGATAAGAACAGATGCACCAATCTCAGAAGCATAAGCAAAACCCTGAGAAAATCCTGCACTGGGTTTCTGCTGCTGAGAGAACCAAAATGACAACAAAGAAAGGAAAGCACTATAATAGGAAGCTACACAGCTCCTGGGTAAGCAACAAGGTCAAAGGTTGTTCTGTCAGGTGAGTTAATGACAAGAAGCAAAACATTCACTCAAAAGCTCAAGGGCACCCTAACTTCTTCTTAAGAGTAATTTCAGAAAAAAATGAAAAGCAACATTTGAGAGACGAGAAGCCTGAAGAATTTTTCTGAATAAACGATAGCACCAGAACCTAAAATAGCATGTTTGCCCTGACTGCAGCTCTGGGTTTTTGTTGTTGCTGTTGTTGTGTTTTCTTTTGTTGTTGTTTCGAATGAAAATAAAGCACAGCACAACGAAGTCCTTCAATGATCAAAACAATTACCTATTCAGTGAAGTCTCACAATTGAGATCCTAAACACAAGAAAGCAGTGAAATCCCTTATCAGAATACCTCTAACATATTTTTACTGAGAAAAAGCCTTACTTAGTTTTATTTTACGTTACTCTGACTAGCATTTCCACAACTTTGAAGTTTGAAGGAAAAATGGAATACCAATATAAAAGCAATAGAATGACAAATGTATGAGAGGGAATGCCATAAACTCCAGCACCCATGAATTAGACGCAAGAACAAAGACATGAGGTCCAGGAAACTGAGAGGCAGGCAAGGCATGGAGAGCAGATGTAAGCTGTGTATCATCTCGCTTCAGAGAAGAGGGGAGGAGAGCTGGAAGGGGTGGCGTGTCATGTGACTGAACATCTTCTTGAATGCCTGGTTAAGAACAGACACAATTCACATAGTGCTTTGGAATGAGAAGAAAGCACTTTAATAACAGATTTTACACAGGATACATATTAATTCTGAAAGACTATAAGAAAAGAGACTTGACAGGAACCGACGTTGGTTTTGTGAGTTGAAAATTACCTGGGAGACAAGATACAGAAAAGCTTTGTAAATCAGAACTAGAATTCTCCTGCTCTTTAAATTATAGGTCACAGAAATATTTGATTTAACCAGTCGCTAATGGTGCCAGCCTGTCAGGCTGAAGATGGCTTACACGAGTTGCTTACAATGCAAAATAATCACCCTGCTAAAATTAAGAAGGTTTAAAATGCATTTCCTTTTGATGGAATTAAGAAAGTCCTAATATTTAGAAAAAGGAAGTTAATATTAATTTTCTGAAGAGATAGACCTACTTTAAATATATTTAAATAACAAAAGAACAATTTTTATCTTTACCTAAGAATTTAGGAAGGTGAATGGAGTGTGGAAAATTTTTTTTAATATTTGCAAGCATTTGATAAATGTTAAAGGGTTGTTGTTCCTTGTGCTTATCAATGTACTTAAAGAGTAATTGCTGAAGTGAGAAGGGGAAGGAAGGATGAGCAGAGTATTCTGCGCCTTCGCAACATCTACAGTTACCTGTTTCATACATCAGCACTCCCTTTCAGAAACTGCATTGAAAACCCTTGTTTTTCCTATACATCCACATACAATGAAATGAACATTCTGTGGACTCTAAAAATTAAAAATGTCAAAACCACTTAACCACACATACCCTCCCCCCTATGCTGCCTGCCTGAGTCAGCTGATAATGAGAAAGCAGACAGTACAAACACTGGAGAACTAAATTCAGAGCAGGCGGTGGTTGGAGCCTTTAGCTCAAGATGTCTTTGCTATGATAATCTATTATCTATTTGCTTAAATCATTTATATTTTCAGAGAGCTTATTTTTTATTTTTAAGTCTCTTCCTTTGAGCAGCCAAATGAAGATTTTTTTTTCCAGACTAATTATTGATTCCTGTCCTGAAGGCAATTCTGAGATCAGTTACTGAGAGTTATTTACATAGAAGTGGTTTAGACACTCTAACCCAGGTCTATAACAGTGCTTATCTTACTCACAGACCAGATTCTTAAAATAAAAAAGAGTCAAAGAATATCCTAACCCAAAATTTCTTCAAAACTCTACATCTTATTATTAAGCTACCAATTGGCTCTATTCTGCATTACCATAATATAGTTTAGCTCATTCTAAAATAATTCTGCCTTAAATTACTTCCCACCATGGTATACATTAATGCTCCTACAAAACAAGCTGCTATTCATACCACAGTATCCAGCACCAGAGGCTACCCAAAGGTGAAATATACTGAGCTGCCTTTTTTTAAATATGCTGAAGATCCGAGCACAGTGCACCTGAACATGATGTCTCACTGACCTTTTACAAACTTTTCTACAATGCAACATTTTTGAAGATGATTATACTAGCAAATAAATATCATCTAAGGGGAGTTTGGCACTAAGGAGAAGAAAAGCATTCCCCAAAATAAATGAAAACTGACATTTCTTTCACACAATCAGTCTATGGAAATCATCAAACTGACTGAACTAGAAGCAGACAGGCAGGAAGCACTCATGACTGGGAATAATGTACTGCAATCAAATCCAGGTTCTGATTTCTTCAGAGAGATGTGCATGCAGGGATCCCTCTGCTCACTCCTCCCCACCTACATACATCTCTTAATGAAGGTCATGCAACCTTCTATTATTAAAAGATTCATTAGGAAAGATTTTAAATTATCTAAGCAGGTTTTTTCCCTAAATTGATGATTAATGCCATTAATCAACCGAGTTTCATTGCAGGTCTACTAAACAGATGTATCTGGAAGCAAATGCATTGTTTTTAAAATGGAGAAGTGCACATATTCCTGGTTAGTAATGAGGTATTTACTATGCATTCTAAGCAGCTATGTTGTCAAATGACAAGAAATTTAAATTATACAAAATTAAATTTTAACTAACTTTTTTCTGCTTTGATGTATAACACATCTGATGATTGAGGTTGACTGCCCAGACACTCACCAGTATGCTCACAATGTTATTTCTCCTTTGCTTTTCTTCAGTTTCCATGACACCTATTCCTTCCCACTTGCTCTTTGTTGCCTATTTCCTTTCCTACCAGTGTCCAACTTCCTTAGTTTGTAACCTTCTATTCTTCAAGGAAAGAAACAGTATCATTTAGAAATAATTCATTTCAAATTTTCCAGCAGGTTCAAAAATTTACCTTTAAACATATCTAATTTGCTTAATTTTCATATAAAAGACTAATTATTTTACACTAGCAGTCATTTGTGTTTTTTCCTAAAATCTGAGATTGGTTATTATTGTATAATACATTCATAAGTAAATATAATACTCATAAACTCAATTTCAGATATAGCTTGGCCTCCAAGAAAGAGAAGCTGGACTTAGAAGGGGAAGAATCCTGACTATAGATCTAAGTTGGGGAGGATGTAGAGACTCAAGAAAGGGTTATCATGTGACACCAACACCACTATTATAGCTTCACTCTTTGCTTTCTTGGTTTAATTAAGCAAAAGAAATAAGATCTAAAAAAGAAAAGTGACATGCACAAAAAAAAAAAAGATGTAGTAGTACAAATGAGACTCAGCTAAATATCGGAGGAAAGCTGAAATATCAGAGAGAGGAAGCACCACAGTTAATTCTCATCTAGCTGTCTCGCAACTTCCTCATCCTCGCTCCTGATCTTTTCTACCAGTCATTTCTGCCAGTTGCTTCTGTCTCTCTGGGTTTCTTCAAACTGTTATATAACCTATCCCATGCAGGTTAGGATTAAAGGCAGGTAGCCTTGAACTCACATAAACAGAAGAAGTTCTAACTCTGGAGTTGTGGGATAAAGGGTGTAGGTCACCACTCCCAGCTTTCCCTGTGCTGGAATAAAGGCGTGTGTGATTGACTCTCAGCTGTTTATCCTTGTATTCAAGGATCTGAGCTGTCCACGTAGGATATGACTGTATGTTCAGGTTTTATTAGGTATGTAATATATATCCATATAAAGACATATTTAATTTGTTTCTTCTACTTTTTTGGTTGTCATTTTTACTTTTTTCTTGGTATTCTTTGAAGCAAATAAAAGTTGAAATCAGATTAAAAAAAAAAAAAAAAAAAAAAAAAAAAAAAAAAAAAAAAAAAAAAAAAAAAAAAAAAAAAAAAAAAAAAACCTCTTCCAACAGAAACAGAAGCTATCCTTGCAAAGCAACATAACTTAATCCTACTTTTTTTTTCCTAATTCAATCAGCTGTCACTAAGAATGAAGTGCAAGTGGGGACTTTATCTCCTATTAAGAATTCAATTCTGGTTCCCTATCACCTCGGTTAATACACAAGTAATCTTGGAAGCCTTTCACTGTAATAATGCTGTGCTGGGATAATCATGTTGAGAACCGGAAAATGCAATCTAAATCTCTTTATTCCCGAATGATCTTTACTACTGTTAGATGATCAGATGGTGAGTTAGGTACAGGTGACATTAACATCTGATATCATCTGCATCTTTATTTTTTGTGAACCTTTAAGTTTAATCAAACTCCTTTCTGAATTATAAAATTATAGACTCATTTTGGTTAAAAGAGCCTTGAGCCTTACAGAGAGTCAGCAGGACCCTAGAGGAAGCGCTCACCATCATTTCCCTTTTTGTTCTATAGAGATTAGCTAAATAAGGCACATGATACTAGCATTTTAAAATAATGGAATCTCACTTATTTTATTTTAGGTTCTTCGTCTTCTTTCTTTCTTCATTCGCAACCCAAGGATTACAATGTTTTTAATGATAGATTGCTGTTCTGATTTATGTCATTGAATGCTTTAGACTTCTAACTATGTGATTCCACACATTTTACTTTGTACTCTTCTGACTGCTGTTATTAAGAAGTAATGTTCTCAGGAAATCTCCCCTTGTAGCTCAGAGCCAATCATTACAGTTGAAAGCATCCCAGGCATCAAATGATAATGTCAAAAGTGAATTACAGCTTTCAAAATAAATTATTGTTGGGCTACACTACATTGTGCGTGTAGTATACTTTTCAATCAGGGTTTGCAGTCACTTTCAATTGCTTTTTGAAAGACTTTTAAGATGTTAACTTGCCAAATATTTTCAAGAATTTCAGTGCTTCTGGATTTTTGCCATCTAGTCTCAAATGTCAGTTGAACTATCTAGAAAGTCAATCAAAGCAAAAGTAGGTAAAGAGCTGCACTGTGGTGCTATTGATATAGTTATACCTACTTACTTAATATTCTATTTTTTTTTGCTTTACCAAAACAACATTATTAAAATGTAATTCACATACCACACAGTACTCAAATACTTAAAGGACATAGTTTAATGGTTTTTAGTATATTAACACAGTGATGCAACTATTTTCACAATTAATTTTAAAACTCTTTACATTACACAAAGAGAAACACTAGTTCAAATAGCAATCATATATAAATTTTCTGAGCATTTTTTTAAAAGTAGAATCATACAATATATGTTCTTTAGGGAGGATTGTTAATCAATCCACACTAAGTCAGGGAGAGCTCAGTGGATTATAGGAGAAAAGTAAGTGTTAAGTACTACTGTAGTCCAGGAATTAAGAGGCTGAGACAGGAAGTACAATCTGATCTAGAATGTGATGCCACAGGAGGCTCCATAGCAAGAACTTGTCTCAAAAACATTTTTAAATTAAAACTAAAAGCAATCTCAAAAAGATTTACTGTTTTCCATTTTATTTTACTACCAAATAGTCTCTTACTTGCATTGTTTTAAAGAACAGGATGCTTAAGAAAAATCACTAAAGTTAAAAGGAACCAAAGCACATATATGACAAAGGATAAATGCCTTAGACATTGGTGAATGTTAATACATTCTTATTAAAAAAAAAGAGAAAGAAATGTGTTGGATAGGTTATGGGCCTCAGCTGAATAGACAGATTCATACCAACTTGTCAGTGATATCCATTCCTTAATGATGGGCCGTGTTAGCTTTCCCCTGACATACTCCCAAAATTTTGTATCTTTATTGTTTACATCTAATGTCTCTCCAACCTCCTGTACTTAACAAAAAAACATATGATATTGTCTGTCTTTTCATTGGACGTATCTAGCTGAACTTGCATCTACTCTCTCCTTAATGTTTAAAATCAATACTTCCTGTAACTTTGACATGACCTTACACATCTACAAAGAATCTTCCCTGATGAGTTCACAGTCATAGCTACAGGAAGGTGTGACACAAGCACAACCCCAAAATGAACATATTTCAACTCTCTAAACCTCCAAACATCATTTGGCAATGTGGTTATCCTTGTCATATTTCTCTCTTGCCTTCTAAAATACCAAGCCTATCACATCTTCTCATCTTTCAGACTATGTGCTTCATTCTCATTTAAAAATTATGCCTCCTTTACACAAACTTTATATTTCAGAGACCTTTAGAATTCTACCCTGGGACATTTTTCTGCTGAACTCCTAGACCCTTACATCTGTACCAAAATTTAAAACAATCTCTTGTGTGCTCCCATGAGATATCTCTGCAGAGCCTACCTTGTTCTTCCCAGCTAAGAATGTAGTATTGATGTGGTGTTTGGTGGTTTTTCTAAGACCAGGTAGCTAAAACTAAGACGGGATTTGCTACTCATATTTATTCCCTTCCTGTATTATTGATTTCTCCACAAAATTTCCACTCATTCAAAGTTCTGATTTAATGGTACAAATCTGGGAGTAGTTGATTTCTGTATTATAAGTCACTTTGCATCAGCTGCTTTCACAAATTCCCATGGCTAATTACAAACTTCTGTCTTTTCACTTTTTTTCTTTTATCTTTCTTCTTTATTTATTTTGTATTTATCAAAAAAACAGTAAAATGAATTTAAAATGCTGAAAAGTTAACAATAACTATAAAGAGGATAAGAATCATAAGCATGGATTATCAAGGGTGATAAAGCAAATAAGATTGCTACACATATATTTACTTTGTGTTCAGCTTTCGCTCTGAATTTTTTTTTTCGATCTCTTTATATCCTTATTCAAGGTCCCTTCCCCTTCCCCTCACATCTGGTCATTTTACTTCTCCTCAACTCACCATCCCCTTCCTGGTCAGGGAGCAGACAGTCCTATGGTCCCACTGATCCAATAATGTTTGGATCAGTCTCCACTCCTGGCCAAATCCAGTTTTGTTCATCCTCCCACAAGAGTAAGTCAGGTGTTCTTATAGTTGGAGTGGGGTCCGAAGGGTCAGTCCAGGGTGTTACTGATCCCAAGCTGTTCAGTGGTTTGTGGTATGCAGCTTGGGCATGCTTGGCTTTTTTTCTTGTTTGTTTGTTTGTTTAGAGACCACTAATGAGTGAGTACATCCCCTGCTTATCTTTCTGAGATTGTGATACCACGCTCAGGAGGATATTCTCCAAATCCATCCATTTGCCTGCAAATTTTAGGATATCATTTTTTCTTACTGCTGAGAAGTATTCCATTGTGTAGATGTACCACAGTTTGTTAATCCATTCTTCATTTGAGGGACATGTAGGTTGTTTCCAGGTTCTTGCTATTACAAATAATGCTGCTATGAACATAGTTGAGCTAACACCTTTGGAGTGTGACTGCGCCTCTTTAGGGTATACACCCAGAAGTGGTATTGCTGGTTCCTTAGGGAGATTGATTCTCAATTTTCTGAGAAACCGCCATATTGCATTCCAAAGTGGCTGAACAAACTTACATTCCCACCAGCAATGGAGGAGTGTTCCCCTTGTTCCACATCCTCTCCAACATAGGCTGTCATCTGTCCTTTTTTATCTTAGCCAATCTAACAAGTGTTAGGTGGTATCTCAAAGTTGTTTTGATTTGCATTTCTCTGATGGCTAAAGAGGAAGAGCAATTTTAGGTGCCTTTCAGCCATTCGTAGTTCCTCTGCTAGAATTCCCTTTTTAGATCTGTACCCCATTTTTTGATAGGGTTATTCAAGGTTATGGGCTCTAAATTCTTGAGCTCTTTATATACCTTAGAGATCAGTCCTCTATCACTTGTAGGGATGGTGAAAATATTTTCCCATTCTGTAGCTGGAGATTTGTCTTATTGACAGTGTCCTTGGCTTTGCAGAAGCTCCCCAGCTTCAGGAGATCCCACTTATTGATTGTTGGTCTTAGTGTCTGTGCCACTGGTGTTATATTTAGGAAGTGGTCGCCTGTGCCAATTTGTAGAAGTGTATTTCCCACTTTCTTTTCTAAAAAGTTCAAAGTGGCTGTGTTTAAGTTAAGTCTTTGATCCACTTGGATTTCAGCTTTTTGCAGGGTGACAGGCTCGGATCTATTTGCATTTTTCTACACACTTCCATCCAGCTATGCCAACACCATTTGTTAAATATACTATCTTTTTTCCATTGAATGTTTTGGGCCTCTTTGTCAAAGATCAGGTGTTCATAGGTTTTTGGGTTAATGTCTGGATCCTCAATTATATTCCATTGGTCCACAAGTCTGTTTTTATACCAGTACCAGGCTGTTTTTATTACTATAGCTCTATAGGATAGCTTGAAGTCAGGGATGGTGATACCCCCTGAGGTTCTTTTGTTGAGTAAAATTGTTTTGGCAATTCTGGCTTTCCTGTTATTCCAAATGAAATTGAGTATTGTTCTTTCAAGGTCCAAACAATATTGTGTTGGGATTTTGATGGGGAGTGTATTGAGTCTGTAGATTGCCTTTGGTAGAATTGCCATTTTTGCTATGTTGATCCTACCAATCCAGGAACATGGGAGAGCTTTCCATATTCTGATATCCTCTTCAATTTCTTTCTTCAATGATTTAAAATTTTTGTCAAATAGGTCTGTTACTTCTTTGGTTATAGTTACTCCAAGGTATTTAATACTATTTGCAGCTAATATGAAGGGTAATGTTTCCCTTATTTCTTTTTCAGTTCTTCTATCTTTAGTGTATAGAAGGGCTACTGATTTCTTTGAGTTTATCTTGTATCCTGCTACATTGCTGAAGGTGTTTATCAGCTATAGCAGTTCCTTAGAAGAATTTTGTGGGTCACTTATGTATACAATCATATCATCTGCAAATAGAGATATCTTCACTTCTTCTTTTCCAATTTGTATGCCCTTAATCTCTTTTTGTTCCCTTATTGGTTTAGCTAAAACTTGGAGAACTATATTGACTAGATAAGGGGAGAGAGGACATCCTTGTCTAGTTCCTGACTTTAGTGGGATTGCTTTGAGTTTTTCTCCATTAAGTTTGATACTGGCTGTTGGCTTCTTGTAAATCGCCTTAATTATATTTAGGTATTCTCCCTGTATTCCTGATCTCTCCAGGGCTTTAATCATAAAGGAGTGTTGGATTTTGTCAAAGGCTTTTTCT
>PVIH01020875.1:0-31202 GCA_004025045.1 Sigmodon hispidus | reverse complement strand
GAGTTACCATATTGCCTTTTGTATTATTATGTAATTTCTTGCACTGACGTTTGCCCATGGGTTCAGTGATTCACGATTAGATGGGTCCTGATCAGTTGTGGCACTTTGGTTTGTGTGTCTCCTGTCACCTCTCTGGTCAGGGTTCGAAACCGCCCCTCAGAGACCCCTGCAGTTGGTTTGCTCAGTTCACTCAGTTCGGAGTCGCGGTAGGGATCCTTGCAGATACCCTCAGCAGCAGCAGGAGCTCTGGTCAGGGTTCGAATCCGCCCCTCAGAGACCCCTGCAGTTGGTTTGCTCAGTTCACTCAGTTCAGGGTCGCAGTAGGGCTCCTAGTAGATTCCCTGAGCAGCAGGAGCTGCGGGTGTGGCCAGGTGCAGAGTTCAGCTGCCCCTGCTCCAGAGTGCGCTGGGACGCCGCAGAGAGCACCCATAAGGGAGTCTTAAAGACAGCATAGAACTTGTTTCTGTTTAAAGAGTTATACATCTCCCAAATCCTGGATGCACCATTGAAATATGCATATAAGTACATACATATTCATATATATCATTTTTCCTCAAGTTATATGAGAATCAAATGCAATTCAAGATTCTTTTTTTTTTTTCTTTTTGAGACAGGGTCTTAGTATTCAGCTCTGGCTTTCCTGGAATTTACTATATAAACCACACTGTTCTTAAACAAAGATTCACCTGCCTCTGTCTCCTGAGTGCTGGAGATTAAAGGCATGTACCACTGTACCTGGTACAATTCTAGATTTAAAATGGTATAGTTTAGGATCTGTTAGTCACCTGTTATGGCTCTAAAATCTTTGCTTTGTCAATAAAAAGGTTTTCAGAAAATAATGAATGAACTAAAACTCATAGGGCAGTTTCGCAGACTACAATTATCATAATCATTAAGGGATTCTTGTATTAAAAATAAGATAAGATAAAATCACAAATTTACTACATTGAATATTATAAGTTCGAAACCTACATGCCAGCATCCAGGACAGAGTATGCATAGCATTCTCCAAATGTTTCTGTTGCTGAAACATTAGTATAAGAAAATATTTTCTACAGATAAAATATAAGGAAAGTTAACAGGGAGAGAATCCCAGGATACTGATGTAGGAGAAACTGGTAATACTTGTCTAAGTTTCCTTGAATTGACTCTTATGTCTGCAGAATTATTTTATAGATTTTTTTTCTTTTTCTGATCCCTTGTACCAGACATCAAATGTCTGGTCTATTTCCAGATTCCTCTGTCTAACTCTATAGTTTTTTAAATATATCACTGACATTGAGACTTCCTCTAGGAACCCATTCTGACCTGTACTTTTGTATGGCAACACTCACTATGCCTTCTAGGACCTCTTCCAGCTTTGTTAGAATGGTCCTCTGTGGTCCTTTGCTAACTAGAAAAGTGATCTAGTGCTATTGGTGCTACTTTGTGAGCTGTGGCATTGCACCTGAGTGTAGGACAACATAATTATTGCTGTAGCATAGGCTATGTCCAAAACTTTAATGTTAGGGAGCTTTATGGGTAAATTTTAAAAGACATGCATTAACATGGTATGATGACAACCTGTAGCAACACGAACAAAACACTTTAAAAATATTCTTGGCATTTTTAATTGCCTAAAGCATACAGCCACTGCTCTTTGGGTGGTTTTAAACTACTGAATTTAAGCTATTTAGAAATAGTCATCAAGATAGGCTGCAGTTATTCTTCAAGAGAGAAATAATTTAGACGCTGGTCTAGGAAATGTCCAATTCATTTGATTAGGTGGTAGATGTTTCAGAAATTTTCAGCTAGCTTTTGTTTTTGAGATCATTTTGGATTAACAGTTGAACAAAGTATTATTTATTTATTTATCAGTGTGGGCTTCATTCTAGGTTAAGCAAGGGCAAAAGTTAAGTGCTTCCTATTTATATTTTCCTGACCACATTGTGATTTATTTTGTAATATCATAATTGTGTTAATTGTGAGGACAATCACAAAAAGATATCTATTGACATTGTTCCCTATATATGGGTCCCAAAGTAGAGATATTAAGATACCATGATACACTATTGAAGAAGAGTAACTATTAATCTCTCCCAACTGTGAACTATGCAAACTGCAATAATGACTGTCCTGATAGCATATGCCCATTTGCACATAGTGACATAAATGTATTGGAAGTAACCAGCCACTTCTGATTGGATCTAAAGCCTACTCTGTGAGATGAAAACCATTCCCAGAATTGTTAATGGGACCAAGAACCTATGGTCTTTGGCCCTAGGAAAGAATGTAATGCTATTATTTTGTTAACTGAACATAGTTTTCAAAAGGCTTTTAATGCCTTATTACTATATCCACAGAACAGTACAGCTCTCATCCTTTATCAGAGAAGCTTCTTTTTTAAAGCAACTGATACAGAGTCATTTCACCCCTAAATGGTCAATGTACAGAGAAAAAGAGACTATGCTATGCTCTTCCCTGACTGGATGAAGTCATTTCCAAAAGACTGAGGAATCTTGGTAGAAGGGGTGAAAACAACCTAAAAGCCAGAGACGGATGCCTCCAGAAAACAGTGGGCCTCTGTACACACAGGACGGTTGGACATATAATTTCACAATTATGATGTTATGCACAAGACTTGCAAAAGCTTAAGCTGAACAAAGTCCTATCATGGATGCAGGTGGTTGGGCATACATCCCTACTCCTAGTTGATGAGCTTTGGGCATTTGAGAGCTTTTTCAAGAAGAAAAGTCAACTTTCTTCAATGACATGACCTCTAATATGTGATGACAATTCAAGAAAAACCCTATCTCTGTGAGTAATTGGGACACAAACTAAAACTGATGGGGAAGAACAAAGAAATTCCAATCTGTGTGGATAGAGAGAATATAGCAGGAGTCATGAGGTCACGAATATGATAAATATATTGTATAAAATTCTTTAATAGATATATGAGGAGAAGCTCAGATGAGTTGTGGGAGAGGGAACCATTATCAGAATAAATTGCATGTAAAAGTTATCTTCAATAAATTTAAAATAGAAAAAGCACAATTTAAAATAGGTACCGTTGTGATGTGTGGACATTGACTCTACTGATACTCAAAACTGAGGGCCTCATATAAGTTTCTAAGGTACAATTAGAATGAGGTAGTACAATTAGAATGAGATCTTGGTAGATTCATACAGTATAAGCACAGAATTGCCTTAGGTTCAGCTTAAAGACTTTCCCCTGACATGTGTTAACAGTTTTCGTTTGTCTTCTAGGACCCTTAATGCCAAATTTCTGAGGGTGATGTAAGTCTTGAGCCCCTTACTGTTTGTAGCTGGGTCATTGACACAGACACACAAATGCTGCAGTGTACTGTGTTGTCACAAGCATGGCTTCTGTTTAAAGTGGTTTAAACAGAAAGGAAATTCATTCTCATAGGAAGAAATTTTGATAGTTTGCTCAAATATTCTGATAACTGAAATAGTTGTATGAAAATTCAAATATTTAAGTTTCATATCTATGTACCTAACTGATTAAATACAGATCACTGTGTGTTTAGAGTGTGTATGGAGATCACTTTTTGTTCATACACACTCTACTGAGCTAATCATTGTTCTTGCAGGTTTCTTTCTGTCAGATGAGGAAATGTAAACTTTCAATGTTATTTTCTCAAATATTTATACTTCTGGCCCAGCAAAGAGAAAAACGAAAAAGTGTATTTTAGAACTTATGCTCATCACTGTGCAGTGGATGGTGACGTATTTCTTTCCCTCTGTGCACTGACCTTGGTGCTCTGATCCTATTCCAACTTTCTCATCATAAGATGATGGAGTAAGCACTTGGTAGTTTATTAGGTGGTGCCCTCCATTTTAAACATGGACGCCCACATTACAGGCAAATACACTTACCATCTACTATCCCACCAATTGTGATATAAGTGAGACCATACTCATTTTTACATGAAGCTCTAATTTAGCAAAATTTATAGGCTCACTTCAAAACCTAAAGTTATAAAAACAGCAATTGCAATCCTTTCCTATTAAGAAATATCACTAAAAACAGTTTTAGAAAGATACATTTAAACCAAAACAAGCAAATAAGATTTTTTTCCTTATTGACAGCATCCAGTATTTCTCCTTTACAAGAAGAGATAATATGAAAGAGGTGCTTTTAGATTTATAAAATGCCCTTTCTTGTGAATTTCTTTACTCTTTTTAACTCTTTGAGACAGGTGATTCAATGTCACCTATGTCGCAGATGTGATGATCCAGCTTTCTCCAAGCTGTACTAGTGATCAGTGGCTGAGTTTGTACTCAGACTTGAGGCCCACCTGCTACGCTCCTTTCACAATGTCAGAGAGATAATTCCATGAGGACTTTGCCCACAGGAAAGCAAATGCAGGTGATGTTCAGTAATCTCTGTCTTTAAGGCTAGAGCATCACATTTGAAAAATAATATTTATGTAAATAAATATATTGTGACGCAGGATGTGACAAGAACCATACAAAACAATGTAGCTTCTTTGATGCTCTATAATCAGAGTAGAAAGATAAAAGAACTGAGTATTTAAAAGAAAAAGATGGTGTTTGTTGAAACCGTGGGAATGGATGTCTGTTTGCTTTCTGTTATTGCAAATCCATAAGGCTTGCTGATTCTCTGACCACTACTATCTATGCTATTCTGATTCTCAATATTGAATTAAAAAAATGCTTAGCATTTTAACTAAGCCTAAAAATGGAAATTTTTAAAATTAAAAGATCTGAGAATAAGTCAGCAAAATAAATGCTAATCCTGTACACCAAGTTTTATTATAATTTTAACTAATGGTTAGTGCTGGATGAAGTGATGAAGTGGACTGGAGTTACAGGCACAGAGAGTTATGTTTAACCCAGAATCGATCTATAGCGGTCTTTGTAATTCACTGCCCATATAAGTCCTCAAGATGAGATGGCCTTAATATTTATTATGTGTGGGCTTAAGTATTGGCCTCTTCCACTACAGGAAAATTAATAATTTAAAAACATTCATCACTTTTAAACTTATACAGCACAGTAAATCATGGTCAAGTCCACATTCAAATGTTTGAAATTCACACACACACACACACACACACACACACACACACACACACACGTTTATTCAGATATAGGTATGGTTTTGTTTACTGCTACTCGAACTATAGATCTACAGTAGTTTTATATGCTTTATGCTGCCATTTCAATTTGTGTTCCTAAATAGTCATTATAGCCATGGTCTTTTCTAAACAAGATATGAAAATGTTTAAAATAACTCACGGAGTTTTTAAGATTGCCTTTTTAAACACATGCACAAACATGTACTAAATAAATAGATGTACTAAATTAATGAATGGCTGTTTTTTTAAATGTTTATCCCTCAAATTCTGAAGTGAAGGACAAAAGAATGTCCTTCTCTATGATGGAAAACATTGAAAATGACAGTGCATAAAGGAATTACATTAAAACAAAAGTATTCCTTTTTATACTTGTTTAATTACATTTGAAGAAACCTTGGGGAACCTGACAAAAGGTGAGCTGATACCCTTATTCAATATTGTATGTATATTGGAACAAAATCTCAGTGAAAAGTAAACCTTAAAAAATAAATAATAGCATTTTGGAAAGTTAGAAACATCTCAGTTTCTTTACTAGTAGTATAGCTGTTTTGGAACCTACTCCTGACTTCCCCAAATTCAAATTACTTTTTGCTTTGTAAGTGTTTTTTTGTTTGTTTGTTTGTTTGTTTTTTGTTTTGTTTTCTCTGAGAAAGAGAATTTGGACCCACATTGTCAATAAGATGATTCAGAGTCTTTATAGAGACAGATATCTTAAAGATGTTTACCCCACATGATGAATTTAGGGATACTAAGGCTGTAACTGGTCTTCAGGAGAGAGGACAAGTCTCTTCAAAATTAAACCCTGCTCTTCCAAGAAGTGAACCATGCACTGTTTTAACACTCAACATTTTCACAAAGATCATGTTTAGTTGAATTTCATCACACAACAGCGATACTAGACTCAGGGACACTCAGCTTAGAAAAGCCATGATTCACAGGGGATTTTATGTTTGACCAGGAGAAGAAGCCTTTGAGCTACAATGCTGTCCTGCCTGCAAGATATGCTCAGGCAATGGTGCTACAAAGTTTGTGAAAGTAACCAATTAATAGCTGATTTGATCTAAGGCTCACTCCACAGGAAAGAGCCCATATCATACAGTGCTTGGGGGACTAAGACCTTGAGACTAGAGAGCCCAGGGACCCAGTGAAAAACCAAATACTACTGTTCTAAGAAAATATAACCCCAAAATCAAACCAAACCTAGCAAAAATAGCAATAAATGACATTCTGCTATATTTATAGATCAGTGTCTTACTCAGGCATCACCTGAGCTTCTTACAAAGACCTACAGACAGGTATTAGGCAGACAGAGAGGGACCTTGGAAATTCAACACTAAAACGGATATCTCCATTAAATTCATCTCAGGGAGAGGAGGAAGAAAGAGTGTAAAAGCCAGAGGGAGTTGAGGACACCAAGATAACATATAAAAGAGCCAGAGATAATTTACTAAGGAGACACACTCTGGAAATAATCCACTAACTCACTATTCTTACAATGTATTAGTGTATTCATGAAGGCTGATCATTCATCACCTGATGCCTGCTTTATATCTGCTTCACCTGATCCTCCTTCCCATATGACAGTGGCCACAGGTCAATAAATTGTGGTGGAGACATTAGCAAATAATGATCATCTGATCACATGAGTATAATGTCAGTGTTGGTTTGGTATCTTCACTAAAGCAGACAAGACAGAAGGAATAAAAACAGTTGATCAGTCATGTAGATAGATAAACTTTACTCTGTAAAAGATCTGAAAAGGGACTTGCCATGGTTGTTTAACTATTTTTAAATGTCTTCAACTTTTTCTGTGGTAATTTCCTTAAACTTTCATTTTTGCATGTAAATCTCTTTAATGATATTTTAGTTTTTTAATGAGAAGAATATTTTATGAATTTTTAAGTTTTCTTTTGTTCACTTAAAATTTTATTTTATTAACATAAATGTGTGTGTGTATTTGTATGATTTTTATGTGCACATGCATGTGCAGGAGTGCATGACTGCACACACATGGAAAAAAAGCATAGTGTCTCATTCGTGGGGGCTGGAGTTACGGTCATTTGCAGGATGCCCAACTTATCATTTGAGTACTACATAGCAAATGCTTGCAAAATCACATCTCAGCCCTGAGAAAAGAACTGTGTTTAATTCTAAATATATATCCAGGGCTCCGTTAGAGATGAGGAAAATTAGTTTTATATGATGGAGTATCACAGGGTATACAAACCACTCTTAAGAGCAAGCCCCATAGCCAGGCAGTGGTGGTGCAGGTTTTAATTCCAGAATTTGAGAGGCAGATGCTGGCTGATTTCTGGTTCTGAGACCAGCTTGGGCTACAGAATGAGTTCCAGGAAAGCTAGATTCCTGTTTGTTTTCAAATGAGAAAGAACCAAGAAAGGATGTGGATTTGAGTGGGTAGGAAGGTGGGGAGAATATTGGTGGAGCTGGGGGAGGAAAGCACAATCAAATGTTGTGTAAAAAAATTAACAAATAAAAATGATGAGTATCTTTGTAAATTTTCAATGCTCAGGAATTAAAGTAAAAATATTTTACTGTACATAATAACCAGAATGCTTATGATTATTCCTCTCTGCTAGGGCTCTAAACATCATTACTGAGATAGGCTTTGAAGTTTCATTCAGTGACATGCTTGAACTTGTGGAGCCAGGATTAGCGTCTAGATATTTTGCATGTTTTGATATTAAAGAGCATGGATTTACAAAGAGAGATGTCTTTCTTACTCATGTTGGAACTTTAGTTAAAACTGAAAACAATCATCACATCATTCCTGAAATATATTGCAGTCTGACTTTTAAATATAAGCATGCAATTATAGAATCATATGAATTGTGGTTTGTATAATCTTGAAAACAGTTTTTCTGATAAAATCTTAAGCTAATGGATTATTCAGACCACTAGCCATTATTTCTATTTAATATTATGGCTAGGTATTTAGAGTAAAACATAAAAATATTCTGGCTCACTATGTGTGGAATGTTGTCCTTTGAGGTCCTCTGCTTTCTGTACCCAATATTCATATGAATTATGAACAAAACTGTGTATAACTGAGAAAAAAGAAAATCACAAAAGTAGAGAGCAAGCAAGAGAAATGTTACTGAAACTGTAGAGACTAAAGTCCCTCCACTTTAAGGTCTGGAGCTAATTTTGGAGCTGAGAAGTTTCTAAGAACCTAAAGCTAAACCCCCAGGGCCAAGTGCCCAAGGACTCCGGGCAATAAAAAGAGGCGGGAGCTCAATCAAGGTCCTGAGACTCCAAGGCTATTCCAGCCCAGCCAGGAAGCATTGTCTCCCCACTCAAAAACAATCAGCCAGCAGTTGCCTGCCAGCTGCTTGCCTAATGAAGAGACTTCTTGAGCTTTCACTCTCCAGGTTGATAATAGCATTTCTATACCCTTTTTGGTCTTTGCTTTAAAAGGGCTCACAAGGCGATA
This sequence comes from Sigmodon hispidus, assembly GCA_004025045.1. Lineage (NCBI taxonomy): Eukaryota > Metazoa > Chordata > Mammalia > Rodentia > Cricetidae > Sigmodon > Sigmodon hispidus. The sequence goes on along the minus strand of PVIH01020875.1, from coordinate 22,646 downwards.
CAGGGGGTCTCTGGCCAGCTTTTGTGCTCAGAACTCCTGCTGTACAGCTGAGGAACAAAACCTTGCCTACGTTTGTTTGTGTCGGTTCTGGCAGTTTTCTCTGGGGTTCCCGGAGACTCTTGTGCAACAAAACAAAGCTGTAAAATTATATGGATGTATTGTAGGATTGAAAGAACATGCACTGCTATTTGTAATTGAATGTTTTTAATATTTACCTATTTATTACCCTTTTCAAAAGTTTACATTTATGAGTTTTAAAAATGCTTATAAATCTGGATAACGGTGGCACACACTTTTAATCTCAGTGTTTGGAAGGCTGAGGCAGGCAGATCTCTTCAAGTTCAAGTCTACCCTGGAATACATAGTGAATTATGGGACATCAGGAGCTACATAGTGAGACCCTGTCTACAAACAAATAAGCAAACAAAAATGCCTGCAAATGTCAACATCAAATACAAAGCTAAAACAGATTAAATAAAGATGTTTTATCAGTAGATATAAAAATATTTTAATATTGTTTTACTTTACATTATACAATGATGTATAGTCATGTAATAACAAATGTTTTTGATGTATATTATTTATACAAATATAAATTATTTAAAGGAAAAAAATAAATCTGTTTTTAGTCACACATTATTGACTATTTTAACTAATATGAATTAAGAATGTTCAGTAATCTTATTCTTGTTTTGTCTAAATAAGAACATTTTAAACAAAAATAAAAAATACAGAATAGTGTATCATTTCAAGTGTGTATCTTCATTGTTTATGTTAAAGTCATAATACACACACACACACTCACTTATACATTTGGGGATGGGCTTTTGTCTGAAGCAGCTGTGTTCAGAATTGCTTCCCTAAGAAGTTAGTGAATGTGTTAATAATGGTTATTGGCATAATTGTCTGGTATTAAGAAATAAAATAATTTTCTGTCATTTTTTTTGTTTGTTTTAGTGTTTGGGATTGAGCCCAGAGGCTCATACAGGTTAGGCAACCACACCATTCCTGAGCACGCTGCTCAGAGCCTTCTGTATGTTAGGCAAGCACATTATTACTGAGCTTGCGCTACACCCCTTACCCTTGGACTCATTTTTTAAAAATCTTAGAACAGTACTTTATAATGAGATTAAATATAAAATACTCATTAAAAGAAAAACTAGGAGAGTGTATATAGTATATGTATGGAACAACTTCTATACAGTCTGTGAAATTCAGAAATTATACACACAAAGTTACACTATTTACATGGAATAGTTTAAAACAAATTTATCTGATAATATATTTCAGTTAATAAATGACTGATTAAATTTGAGAATGCAGTGGACAAAAGAGTAAATATTGCTAAGCCGAAAAAAATAGTAAAAGGAAGATCACCAAAGCATCTGAGGAGGTAATTCAAAATGGAACAGATCCCTATGCCCTATAAGTATTGGAAACCACTCACACACAGCAGTGGTTGTGTCAGTACCAAATAAAATGACAGCAGGCCACTGTTTCTGGTCTATTGGTCTGGCATTTTAGTATCTATTGCTGGCGGGTGGCATGAAAAAGTTGCATTCTCTCACATTTCTGGGGGAAAATTGTTATACTTTTTTTTCAAGCTACATCTATTCAAATTAAAAATATATATCAATGACTTTTTGGCCCAGTGATTCTATTCCCAAGTTTATATTCTAGAGGAGAGAAAAATCAGATTAATGCAGAGGGTACACAGTGTGTCACTGTTTACCGTGGCTCTTAATTGGATACAGTGGTAATGATCTTTGCTCAAGGGATGATGATACAGCACTGAAACATGATGGGACCTTTAAAAGAATTTGTTCACACAATACCAGACTCAAAATGATCCCTATTATTTATTTTCAGAATGAGAAAAAGCAAAGCACAGAAATTATTCATAATGTAATCTTATTTTTGAAAGCAACAGTAACTCAAAATTTTATAAATGTGAATATATGCTACATGCTATTTTATTATTAGAAATACTTAGAGAAAAATATGTAATATGACAATTATTGTGTCCTATTGATAGCCTTTTAGTGTAGCTAAATGAGTCCTGAGGTAAGCAAGAGGAAAATGGGAGAAAGCTAAGCAGGGAAATCAAAGTATTATTTGTAGTTACATTCACACAATAAGAACATTATAAATGCATGTGAATACAGGACTATATACAATTTTAGGGTAGAATTTGATTTGTTGAATTATAATTTATGTTAGTCAAAATCACAGTATTAGGGATGCATTTGCTAATAAAAATACCCTAATAATTTTTTGTTGAATGCTTAGAATTCTGCTTTGCGTTTGCTGCTGTTCTGTTAGGATCTCACTTGCTAATACCCTCTGGTTTCAGCCTCTAGAGTGCTAGCATTGCTCATGAGCCACCATTTCACTTGGGAATTACACTGTATGATAAATTACATACCTTAATTTTCATGAGAGTAGTTTGCTTTTGCTTTTAATTGGATTCACTTTATACATTAATTTCATAAGAAGTTGTTTCCTTTTTTTTCTATTGAATATTTGTTTTCTTCCTTGGTGAGAATGTTTTCCGGCTTACAGTTTTGTTTTGTTTTGTTTTGTGTTTTCCTGATTTCCCCTGCCCCATTTATCTTCTTTATAACATATACTAAATCTCTTCTCAGCTCGTGTGACTTATCTCTGGAAGCTTCTTCATGGCTTGAGGCTGTGTTCATGTCTCTCCTGCATGATCTTGTGCACCAGTGTACTTCAGTTTCATGGTACTTTAACACTATGTCACATCAGCTTGTTCCTTTGCTTAACATCATGTAACTGCACACTACTGGTGTGTTTGGACTACTTCCTTTTCACTACATCCCATCGCTTCCTCAGTGCTTATAGCCCTAGTACAAAATGAATGCTTACTACTGAATTACTTCATTTCCTTGAACTCAGATAATTCAATAATTTCTATCCATCAAACCTCAAACACTGGAAATAAATAAGAACAGATAACTAATAACAGAGAGGTATGATGGATCATTGAGGAAACATACATTATTGGTTATTACTATCTATGAAGCAGCATTTATTCATAAGATTCAGGTTGACAGTGTTTCTTATTTATGCTATCCAATATAGTAATGACTAGTCACACAAGGTTACTTAGCATTTGAAAGTTGAGTAATGTGACTGATGAAACAAAATATTAATAGTATTTGTGATAGTTAGTGTTTCTTGTTGACTTGGCAGAACCTAGAACCTGGGAGACAGATCTCTAAATTTGATGTGGGGAATTATCTTGTTTGGGCTAAAAGAATGGGGGAAACCCATCCTTTGTGGGTGGCATCATTCCCTGGCTAGGATTCTGGAGTATATGGAAACAGAAAAGGAATTGAGCACCACCATGTCTTCTTTTGCTACCAGCTTCTTAACTGTGGATGCAAAATGACCAGCTGCTTCACGCTTCTACTGCCTTGATTCACCCACTATGATGGGATGTACTATGAACTAAAACAAACCTTCATCCCTTGAAGTTGTTTTGTCATTGTATTTCATCAAATCAAAAAAGAAGTTGTAAAAGCATTTAAGTCTATATCACTTACCTTTAAAGTCACATGAACTTAGTTCTGGTATTACCATATTGGACATATCAAATTAGAAGGCAAATGCTTTTAATTTTAGAAAAGACATTCTAGAATGTAATCTATATCTTTGAATGTTTAACAGACTCATATTAACTAGGCTTAATTATTCTAAGTTAATTATTCTACGAGCATCTGGAACATAGAATTTTTTTCTAGAATGACTATATGCAACTTAGGTGAATGGGTTACTGTAGGACAGAGCATATGGAGCAGGGTGAGTTAATGGAAAACATGGTATTTGACTACTGCTCCATCCTAAAAAATAGTGCCCACTTAGACATAATCTTCTCAAAAACCAAATAAAAAGATTTTCTTCTACAGTGAAATGAAAAATTAACCTATCAGCTATAGTATTAGGAATTTGTGTGTTGCTAAGCTTACTTGCTATGAGTTTTGAAATGACTGTTTTTGCCATTTTCCAATTGTTAATTTGCTGTGTTTTGGAAACAAGGCACTTCAAGATGATAGTTGCTCATCGTCTATTGCACATCACATAAGAACTGGACTCACAGGCAGTTGTGAGCTGCTTGATGTGATGTTATAAACACAATCTGGCTCCTCTGCAACAGCAGTTGCAGAGAAAAAGGCCAAATCTTTAAACTTAGGCATATAAAAGAGAGAAAAATCCCAGATTAGCAGCATAGAGAAGATCATCAAAATCATAGAAGAAAACTTCCATAAACTAAGAAAATGTAGAACTATACAGATACTGATAAGAACAGATACTACACTTGATCTTAGCCAAAACACAGGGAGTATAATTATTCTCCAGAAAGTAAATGAGCCGCATGAATGGGTGTTTTTTGTAAATGGGGAGATCATAAGAGTGGGTATGAATCCGAGAGGCCTGATTACTGAGTTTGATGGGGTACATGATATAAAATAATAAATATATAAATAAAAAAGAACTATATAGATACAAGAATCATTCAAAACACCATATAAACAAGACCAGAGAGTAAACTCACCATGGAATATTATTGTCAAAACCTTAATTATATAGAACAATGGATACATAATAAAAGCTAAAAGAAAAAAACACAAATCACATATAAAGGAAAAATCATCAAAATAACAGCTGGATTAGACAAGACAAACAGAAGAAACAGAGTCCAAGAGAAGACACAAAAGTAGAAACCCATTTGTTTGCACACACAGGAATCATATGAAACACTAAACTGGAAGCCATTATATATATTCAAAAAATCTTTAAGGTAAAAATAGATAATAAAAATTATAAATAAATAAAAACATTCAGATTGAAAATTTAAAAAGTAAAGAAACTGAACTGTTATCAAAGAAGAGATACAAGTGGCTGATAGATATTTTTAAAAGTCTGTATCATTCTTAGCCATTAGGAAAATTCAAATTAAAATGCTTTTTAAAAAAGTAACTGCTGACTTCACTAAAGAAACTTAGAAAGCAAACGATCACAGAACAACGTGCTCTAAGTTCTAAAAGTCAATGTCTACTAACCTGGGTTACTGTACCCAGCAAAACTCTCTGCCACAATGGAGGAAGAAAGAAAAATTTTCTATAATATAGATAGTCTAAAAAATTTACATCAATCAATACAACCATAAAGAAAATATTTGCAACAATACTTAAAACTTGTGACAAGAATATGTGCAGTCAAAAAACTCAGAGAGGCTATAATTAATAAAAATGCAAAGTCTAACTAAGAAAACAAACACCAACAGTGTGACTATAGTCAATTCATGTAATGTTTAAATATTAATGGCTTTAACTCTCCATTCAAAAAACATAAGCTAGCTGAACAGATGAAGGAACAAAATTCATCTTTCTGTTTTCTACAAGAAATTTTTTTAGCTTTAAAGTTTCAAAATATGGTGTACTTAGTTTCATAAAAGGCATGCTACTGGGATTAAGAACACAGCTTAGCATCAATACTATAATAGCAGACAATTTCAAGATCTCATTCTCTCTAGTAGGCAGTGGACAAAAAAATAGAGAAACTTCATAATTAATTGACATCCTACATCAAGTGAACCTTTAAAATATCTAAAGAATATTACACCAAAGAAAATATAGTCTACCCAGCAGCCAATGAAAAATTTTTAAAATAAATAATATCTTGAGACACAAAACAAACTCTACAAATTCATAAAATTGAAATAATCAATGCATTCTATCTGACTATTTTGCAATAAAACTTAACATTGACAATAATCTCTAGTAAGTGCATAAACTCAAGGTTTAACAATCCTTTAATGAATGAATCAAGAAAAAAAATCCAGAAAGAAAAAAGAAGTTCTAGCACTCAGTGAAAATAAATACACAACACAACAAAACTTCTGTGACATAGTAAAAGTAGTTTTAAGAGGGAAATTTATATTTCTAAGTGTATATGTTTAAAAAATAAAAAAGCACAAATAAATGGCATAATGATGCATCTCAAGAATTTTGAAAAACAAAAACAAATCAACCCTTAAGTCCTGAAAGCTTTTGATTTTCCATCTTGATAATTAATAATAAATAGGATAAAGATAGGATTTTTCTGTTTAATTATAGCAATTTTAAATGTTGAATATAAATTACAGTAAGTACATTTGTATTTCATTAATAGTAGTATTAACAAAAATTTAATTATGTATATTTTCTTTTGTTCATATGCCTTCACTTATGTTGTAGTTCTTTAAACCTTTTGTTTGTTTTAAATTATAATATTTGCAATTGATTTTAGTAGTTCTTTATATATTGAGAGGCAAATTCTTTGTAATATATGTATATACTTATATGTATAACAATTTTTTCTATTATGTCTTTTAAATTGTAATAGTTTTTTTTAAGTAGAATATATTTTAGTTTTGTGGACTTCATGTTTGTCCTTGATTAAAGATCTTGAATTTGTGAATAGGGTTTTAGTTCCATAAATTCTTTTGGAATTTTATTGTAATCTTATATTCTCACCCATCTAGTTTGGCAGAATTCATATTCAAAGCTCTTCTAGGCAGCAACAATTTATGATCGACTGTGGCTCTCCAGTCATTTTCCGGCTTTTTAAGGTGTACATATAGTTCAGAGTCTTCTAAGAATCTAAAGACAGTTTGAAAGCATCACTGGATTTCTTCCTACTGTAATTTCTTCATTTTTTGATATTTTCTTATTTTTATGTGCTTTGGCATTCAGAATTTCATACCATAGTATGACAAGCTGACATACCTCAACTCTGTTTCTGAAGGATGCTGTCTTGAGCTAGCTACAGACTTGGCTAGGAACTCAGTGGAGAAGGCATTTTGGGTGAGTTCTTCTTGAACACTTTCAACAATCATATCTATTTGCAGCCTTTGGCTAGCAACTGAACACAAAGATGCTTTTGCTTTGGTATAAGGGTAATCATGTTGTTTTCCAGTTGATTGATAGAAGCAGATGGGAGATAGTGTGTGAGGCTAATTTTATCTCAAACTTGCATGATACATTTGAAAGTGAATTTACTTAAGATACAACTACATGGTGTTTCAATGATGATAAAACTGTTTCCATGAGACTTTATGCAATCATCTAAAAGCCCTTTTCACATCACTAAATGCCTACAATTTACTTGTAATCTATTTACCTGAAGTGACTGGTCTAATTCTACATTTTTGGTAAAACACTTTTAACTTTCCTCATGCTCAAAAGTGTGAGTTAATAATAGTGATTCAATATTTTTTTTATTCAAAATAAGCTATGCTGAGCACTCTAGTAGTAGATCAGATATTAAAGCTACAACCTGCTACAGGTTCATACTCAGTTCTATCTAAGCACACTGGTTGAGTCTGTAGTGTCTTCTAATAACAGAGGGCTGTATTTCATCAATGGACAATGACGGCATTATTTCCTGTTCTTAAAAATTCAGGGGTTGGAATGAAGTGAAATATTGCAGCAGTTTTATTTATTTTATGCATATTTTAGCTTAGAATGTTGTTATTATTAAGAAATTACAATAGAAAAGCATTATAAAAGATTAGAATTATTTAATAACAAATTAGAGTGGGTTTTGTATGCCTTGAGATAAACAGCTATAATAAATGTAATGTATACTCATTATGAAGCTGTATTTTATGTGGTACTCACCATATTACTTATACATAGACAGAGAGACAGAAATGATTTTGTTGGAATAAGATAGAAAAAGATACTAAAATTATAAGTAAAAAGATGAGGGCAGAGGGAAGGATAGACTTAGGCTTTACCTAGACATTTACATTATTATGCTGCCTTCAAGGTGAATGTATTTTGGTTCAACAAAAATGAATAAATATAAAGCACATTAAAATGCAAACAGAAACAATAATTATAATTGATCTCTTAAGGAAAAAGTGCTTAGTGTTAGTTAGAACTTAGAAAACAAGGAAGATTAATCAAGAGAAGTTTGATTAAAAAAACAGAAACAGCAACTTAAGAGAGAAAATTATTATTTATTCCTTTTTCCCCAACAAGAAAATAATTATAAACCTCCTGAGACTGTGGTCTAAAAAATTTATGTATACTTAGCAGAGCAAAATAAACAGTAAATGAGAAAGAGAGAGAGTAAGGAAAAAGGAAGATTGGTTGAGTGGAAGAATATTGAGAGACAGTGAGCATTGGGGAGAGGCTTAGAAGTTGGGGAGACTAAGTCAGTGCAGAATAACCTCCACGGGAAAGGGACCAGTAGCACTACATAGGGTCCACAGACACCACAAACCTGGAGTCAAAAATGTGAAACCTAACAGCCCTCTCATTGGATGTTTTTTATCCAAATAAACTTTTTCCCACATCTGATGAGACAGTTGTTCTGCAGGGTTTTTATAAGAATACGCAGAGCAAGCAAGGGCTCGCTGTCTGTTAAGACAACTCAGTACGTTTTAGTTTTTCCCATTGGTATTATTAAGGAATCAGCACGAATTCCACTGAGCCAGGGACAGCTAGCAGAAAGCTCTCCATGCTTTAGGTGACTTTAATTGAAATAGCAAAAATACTATATTCCAAGGTAAGTATGAAATACACCTGTGGATACAGAATGTATCAAGAACCAAACGACTAAAATATGGTTTTAAAATAAGTTCTCAGGAAGGATTTCTCACCGAGCCACAGAGGAAATCTTAGAACGCGAAAGAAATGGAAAGAGCTGAATGAACCCATGCTAACAAATTTGCGAGGCAAAAGAGGATAGTCAGTGAAGAATGTCTTGGAACTTCTGGGCTGCATGATAGCAAGGTTCGCTGGTGACTGCTCTGATAAAGACGATGAACAATGGAGAAGGAAGGGAGGAACGTACAGGGGGTTCCTGGCAGGAAAGAGTAATCGCAAGTGAACATTAAAATTCATTCTCTTGGCAAGCCAGGCAGAGAGATACTGAACAGAGTTTAAAATGCATTGACTCCAAATGCATGCCTGGAGACACTGCAGAAGGCCTTGCATGCCGTCTAACTGTCAATTAGATCTTTAAGTGTTCATTGTGACATTTTGAAGCTAGAGATTTTCAGAATGCAAATATATAAACATCACAAACAGGAGTATGTTGTTTACTTATTAAGTAGAAGCCTGCCAAAGAACACAAACTAGTTCTTCTACAAAGAAAGCCCTGAGAAAGTAGATGTTTAATTTGCTAAACCATATTTACCTTTGAGAAGACTTACATGCCTATTCATTGCTGTTTATTTAATTAAATGCAATTGAGAAGACATTGTTTACCTAAATAAAGCTAACATATCTTTTTGAATCATATTTCCACTTCAGAATTCTGTGCTAAAAGTATAATTATTTCTGCACAATATTACTTACTGTTTACTGATAAAATTCTTTTAGATGTTTCTTCATACCCCAAAGCAATATATTTCTTATCAAGCCAGACAGTTGAAGACTGAGCCAAAATACTATCAAGGCAAACCCATTAAATACTAAGTCTGACATAGTATTTTTAAATTAAGCACACAAGCCATAGCCAGATCAATATTAAATCAATGATGTTGCATGTAGAAGAGCCTTATAAATGTCCATAAGATATATTAAATCTAATTTATTTGAAACTAATATCTGAGAATGAGACATATCACCTTTGGCTAGTAATATATAACTGATCTTTCAAATCAGACACTTGCTAAACAAAACTCTGAGTACCACTGAATATTACAAAAAAACAATTCTCTGAAAAAAAATCTTAATATGATCGCTTTAAATAACTAAGAAAGCTTTAAAAAGAGGTGCATTATTTAAGAAGGTGACTAAAAAGAATTTTATTTTAAACATATCCCTTTGAAATATTGCTGGAAATCATAGATTTACTAGGGGTTATTTACCCTTGAATACTTAGTTCAATACTAAACTAGATTGAGAATAGAAAGAAAAAGATGACTTAAAAAAGGGTATAAGCTCTGGAAAGAATCCTCCTTTACAACTCAGTTCTGGGATTGCGAATACAGTTCAGTGGTAAAGCACTTGCTTAGCATTTGTAAGACATCATGTTCAATTCCCAGCTCCACAAAAACCAACAGCACAGACACAAAACCTCAATTTTGCTGCATACTTGTAGAATGAGCATCAAGGATTCATTTAATTACATGCACCTTCAATTTTCTTGCCTGTCAAACAAGAGTCATATCATCTTTGCAGAATTACTAATGATATAGGCAATGGAAAGAAATTAAAAAGCCAGCACTGCATGATACTTCCACATATCACATAACGGTTGGTCAATGGGAGAGAGACAGATGCAGATGGTGCTTATTGAATTCATTGCCGGATATAGAGGAATACGAAGAGATCCTTGTTTATCACCTTGCACAAGAACCAACTCCAAATGGATCAAGGACCTCAACATAATGCCAGATATCCTGAAGCCGATAAAAGGTTAAGGGGACAACAGTCTTGAGCTCATTGACACAGGACAAGACTCTCTGAACAGGACATCAATAACAGGCATTAAGGTTAACAATTAAGAAATGAAATTTCACTAAAGAGAAAAGCTTCTATATGACAAAGGACACCATCATTTGAAAAAAAGTAGTACAATAAGAAGGATTTTTAACATGGACTAGGGAAAGCTCAGGAAATCTCAACCCTATACAAAGAATTAGAGACAAAAAATATTGGGGGTTAGAGAAATAGTCTCTCTTAGGGAAGAGCACACCAATTAGTTATCCAATACCAAATGGTCAGCCCTGCAAGCATACATACAAGCAACAATGAACAGACTGAGCAGGCTGTATTTATATATTTAGTAATATAAATGTTGTGTACACACACACACACACACACACACACACACACACACACACTTGTGTAACTAAGTGATTAAAAAAAAAGAGGCTGTGAATTTAAAAAAGAGCATTTGACAAAAGGGATACCTGGGAAAGCTTGGAGGAGGAAAGAAAATGAGGAAACAATGCAATAATTATGTCAGAAAATAAAAATAATAATTTAAAAATTAAATAAAATCTTTGAAACTTAATTTATATAAGCATTTAGTAATCTAGTACTTCCAATTAAAATATCACACGCTAAGAGATGCTTTCTATTGCAAGATGAGTTCATTTAGTGTAGTAAAAAAATTTATGGGCATATTTTAGGAAACAGGGAGGATGTTTTTGGTATGTTTTTAAGAAAGTGTTTTGTTTTGTTTGTGATATAGACCTGAATCCCAATCCCCTTTTTAATTTAGTCAGGGCCCTATATTTGGTGCCTCTAGAAATGTGCTAGCATTTTCCATCTGCCCCTGTGGCTCCCAAATCTAATATCCCTGCCCAAAGACAACATTTTTGTTGGTTCAGTTTGTTTTCCTTTTTTTCATCATTCTTTGAAAATTTGAATTTCAGTTGTTGCTGTTTTAGCAGTTTGTTTCCCAGGATTCTGAAGGTCATACATAGCTATTGTTTGCTAGTGCACAGGTCTGAAATGAATTGGAAAGTAAGAATGGAAAGAGATTGTGTGCATGTGGCAAGAAGAGACGTTGTGATAAGAGCACTGGAAATTTCGATGGAGGGGACTGGCTTCCATCTCAGGCAACTGTCTCATAGTAGGCTGTTTTCTCTCCTAGTGTTTATGAGCGCATACTCAGCTAGGATACTGTGGAGAGGAGAGGCCGGAGTATTGTGACCAATGGATAGTAAAATGCTGTCAGGAGAAGAGTCATTGTCTTTCTTCTTTTATTGTTATCCAGCACAGGAATAAATCCTAAGGATTGGATCAGTTTTATTAACAGCAAACAGTCCACAACAATGAGGAAGTTAATTATAAAGAATAACTCTTTTATGTACTTCCCATCTGAATTTCACTGATATTCATGTTCACCTAGAGCCTGAGAAAGGGCTATATTTGGAAATAGAATATGTGAAGATGTAATTAAATTAGGAGTAGACGGGAGGATTATTTTGGCTTTCAAATCTCATGTCAGTATGCTTAGAGACAGAAAAGGGCACATGAGGATGCTGTGAAGACAGGGCTGGAGACAAGCTGTGCTACTGTGAGCTAAGGAAGATGTGAGCAACCCAGAGCTGGGAGAGCTATGGAAGGGTTCTTCTATAGAGCTTCCAGAGAGCATAATCCTGCCAAACCTTGATGTTGAACCTCTAGCTTCCAGATCTGTAGAACAACAAAATTCTATTAGTTTAAGCCACCAAGATTATGGCAGCATGGTCTGAAACCCTAGGAAAAATAGTGCAGGGCCATATCAGACCTCTTAAGGTACTAGAAGTATTCTTTTTCGTTAAAAGACTACATAGCTCCTTATTCACTCAATTTGAATATTACCTCATATTTTTTATTGAGGATTTTATCCTTATTTTTGTTCCTACACAAACGCAAATTCATGACAACTGAAGGTATTGTATTGTATCCGTGTAGTATAAGAGAGGTGAGTACATTTCTTAAGGTATTATTATTCCTTATGTAAGTTTATGTATGAAAATAATAGTTACTTGAAACTGTACTGATGACAAACACAACCAAACCTAAAACTAAACCAAGATGAGTAATGAGACAGTTAAAAGAATTATTTTCAATTAAGTGCGTAATCAGAATAATGCTGTCCCTTTATCAATCAAAGAGATATCTGAGTCCTCATCTCAGGAATCTTTACATACGTTATTTTACTTTAAAAAAGGAACCTAACTACTTAGAGATGAAATAATTATCTGGTATTTTCTAGTTGGACCCAATGCAGCCGTCATGGTTCTTCTCTTAGTAAGGGCTTTTACTGCTATGATACAACATCATGACCAAAAGCAGCTTGGGGAGAAAAAAAAGTTTATTTCATCTTTCACTTATGGTAACAAACCCTCAGTGAGGGAAGTCAGGGCAGGAGCTAGAAGTAGAATCTGAAGTAGAGGCCATGGTGGGGTAATCCTTAATGGCATGGATTGTTTGGCCTACTTTGCTTTAGCACCCAGGACCACCAGCCCAGGGATGGTGAGCTGGACACTCCAACATCAACCATTAATGAAGACCATGCACCCCAGGCTTGTCCATAGGCCAACCAGTAAGGACATTTTTCTAAGTTGAAGTTTCCTCTTCCAAAATGACTCTAGCTTTGAATCAAGCTGACAAAACCAACCAGCAGGGTCCTAGTTCAAAAGTGAGTGAGGCAGGTCTGAAGTTTCTGTTACTGATTTTGGCTCAGAGGAGCTGGCTCTGGGAAGAGGAGAAGGGGAAAAAAGGTCCCACTAAAAATCACAATTTTACTGAGAACCATTTGGAACTATTTACCTATGCAATTTAAAATGATAAATTTAGATGTTTTAGCTCTTATTTATAGTAATTTGTTAAAGTAGTAGTACAAAACAGTACAGAAAACTCAAAAACATGCAGCTAATTTATGTAAGACACTGAGAAATTTGAGCCACAGACTCTTAATTGCTTAAATAAACATTTTTTCTCTTCATTGATTATGAACAAAAGAGAACATTAGTGCTATTTTACAACAGCAATTCCTGAGGCCTTCATAAAATATACCACAGCTGATTAATGAGCCATCATGTCATGTGACATTACTCATCAATGGAAGATTTATACAGAAAGACTTCCTACTGGCAAGACTCACTGGTTATTACTAGGTGCCGGCTAACTCACTGTGCTGAAGTTGGTCCTTTTCAGTTTAAATAAACAACACAGCAAACAAAAGCAGAATTAAGAGTCCCTTTCTTGGGGCTAAGGAGTCATCTCAGCCACTATGAACATTTGTTCGTACAAAGCACTTGTTCTCAAGTTCCATTCCGAGTACCCACATGACAGCTAATAATCATCTGTAACTCTAGTCCAAGAAGATCCTCTTCCATGGGCCCTGCACACTCATGATGCACAGACGTACATGCAGACAAAACACCCATATGCATAAAATAATAAAAAAAATTTAAAGAGAAAGAGAGAAATTTACTTGCTCTGTACCTCATGGTTTTTACAATTTTAGGTACTTTGTAAATTTAGATTTACTTCAGATAAACTGTGTAAAGATAGACAGGAAGCCTGGACATGGAGGCCTTACTTAGATTCTGATGTCTGCTTTATTCTGCACATAATTACTTTATCTTTTCCTTTTCACTGTCCCCTCTGATAATTAGCCATTGTAAGTCTCCTTCAGTGGGATATATTCTGAATAATAACTGGCCGCTCTTACCCTCTTCACTCAGGGGACTCTAAGGTCTTCAAAGTTTTGTGCCACGATAGGAGACAAGAACTCAAATTTCACTGTCCTCAACACCAGTTATCTGACAATTAACTATTATATGCTTTGCAGAGTGATTTAAAAGGATGTTAGTGAAGCCAGCAAAGATCATTTAAAATACAGTATCATGACATATAGAAACAAAAACAACAAAACCTCCCAAAACAGCTCTGCAGACATCCCTGCCTGGAACAACAAAACAGCTACTAAGGATCTTGATACTAAAACAAAACAGTAAACCGCATCCTATCTACCAGAAAGCTTTCTTTTGGGCATCGTTACGTGTGACTATGGCTAGAATCCAAACCTAAAAACACATAGGCTGCTTGTGGTTTTGTGCTATGAATGGATATATCATCAAATCACATCTTTGCTTTCTTTGATTAGATTATTGGATACTGAGAAAAAATATAAAATAGTTCTAGTCCATTTTTATAATTTTTGCCCCCTGAATATCCATGTCTGGTGTTAAGGAAGCATTATTTTGCACTTAATGTTCTGGAGACTCTGTGGTATACACATTGACAGTGCTCCCTGAGAAATCTGCCTACCACACACCTGGGACTACAGGGTTTTTATTAGCAATCAGGGAAGTCACTGGCATATGTTAGTTTTTTTTTTATTTTTAGAGTGCTTTTCAGTTTTTTAATCTGCCTTCAGAAAAAAATAAAGCAAAGAAATGGGGAAAAACATCAAATATATAAGCATGGCTGGATATTCTAAAATAATGTTAGGAGAGCCTAAAAATCCAAGAACAAAGAGCTGAGTAACTGAGAGGACTTGAAGGGGACTTGATGAAGCCTGTGTATTTTTTTGGCAATCCACTCTTGGATTTCTCATGATCAGTTCCTCTTTGGTTTGAGAATGATCTGGCAAAGCTAAAAGAAATGTAAGCAAATGAGATGTGGGATGATTGAGAAAAGTGCTAAGCAAAGATGATAAGATACCAAGGCTCCTTTGGACTGATGTAGCAGGGAAAAATGGCATATGGTAAGGATGCTTGAATCATCTCAGCCACAGCAGACCTACCAAAAGGTAACAGCATGAGTTTGAGGCAATCTCAGTTGCCTAGCAAACACTTTAGTTGATGGTTGGGTTGAGAACATTGTCCTCTGTCATGCTTCCCTTTGGTCTGACAGCAGTGAAGTAGCATTTGGCATTTTTTTTTTTAATCTAATAAGAGCAGCTGAAGAGTGTACTCTAAGCAGTACCATCAGGAAAACTTGGCTGATCCTATTTTTCCACATGGTTAAGTTACAGGCCCAGAATATTCTGAACACCCATTGGGTTAATCATTGCATTTGCTTGGGAGGTTGGAGTAGATGCCATAAGAAGGCAACCTCTCTTCCAATGCACAGAGCTGTTACTGTGTCCAGAGGAGAAGAGGACTTGGCATGTTGAGGGTGGAAGTTGTGTCCCCAAAATTCTCTATGTCTGGCAGCTCACATATACAGTGAACTTCATAAAGCTTTTCCCACATTTGACGGCATCTCTAACAATTTACATGCAATGCTAACAGTGGGATTTGAAGCTGAAAGTAGCTATTTCTGGCTGATAATAAGAACATAATTCATTTTGATACCCAACTATTGGAAGGACTGAATTATATTTCTAACTTCTCTTCAGAAAGCATCTTATAAACATCCTATATAAAGAAGAAATAAATGAAAACAGACTTTAAGGTAAAACCTCAGAGATATATGTGTGACAGTTAATTAAAACAATCAAAAGTTATTTTTGTAGATATTATGGCCCAATACTTTTAAGTGGTCTTCACTTTATAATCCTACATTGTCTCTTTTCTCATTCTTACTTAATATGCACTTTTGTATCCAATTCTGAATTTGTAGTTTTATATTTGTTTTTGTAAAGTATTTTCTCTCTCTGATCATAAACTTTAGGCCCCATGAATTCTGTGTTTGCTTCTGCGATACCATTACCCTGTGAAAAAAAATTCATAAGCATCTCTCAAAATACTGAGTTTTTCCTTCTCTAGAAAACAATTAATAAAAAAATAATTTGATGAATAGGGAAGTGCTCTGAACAGCGAAGAGTAGCACAGAAAGCAGCTCAGCTCTGTCCTGGATGGTGGTGGCGTTGCTATGGTAGCTAAAATAAAATTACAGAGAGCAGATAAAGCATCCTTAGGTGGAGCAGCTAACTGCTCTATCATGAGAGAAGCCTTCCTCAAATGCTTGCAATCAGCTCACAAAACAACTGCTAAGAGCACACCAGGTCTTACAGTTCTTATTCTGCCTCTGTCATTTCTTTGGTCTAAACACACCCTTCTAAATGATTGTGCCCATCTTTGTGTTACTATCAATCATTCTTTCTTTATGTCAAAGCACAATACGATTTGCAGCGGACTTAAGCAGATATTAAATGTAAATGTGCTTCCTAATACTGTTATCTTTTACAGAAAGCCAACAAAATAGCAGTTTACAATGCACGGCCCGTGCCTCTTCATTGTGCCAGGTTTCCAGAAGCAAGGAGAGGGAGAGTGCATCCTGGGTCCTGCTGGCCTGAGGTTCTCTGAGGTCAGGTACCTCCCTCCCTTCTCTCTCTCCACCTCCTCTTTCTCTCACTACCAACAATCCCTGTGATGTGATACATAGTATAAGCCCTGGAAACATATGAGGAATAGACTAGATACTGCAGCAAACTAGGTCTTATTTTTTTTCTTTCCAAAGTTAGCAAACATTTGATAATATAATTTCCACTATGGTTTGATACATGCGTGGTATATTTTTTCCATGTTCATTAATATTCTCAATTATGGCTATATATAGTGGGGAAAATATATCATATTTTGAAATCTTTCAAATTTGCATTTATGTTTTCTCCACCAAAAGGACCTTCTATGGCTTCTATGATTATTTTTAAATTACAACTTTGCACTTGAAAGTTCTTTTTATTCTACAAATGTTTTTATGACCAAGCTCTGATGCTCCTCATTAGACAGCACAGACACACAAAAACTCATACCTGATTTAAGCTTGTTTATTTGTAGTTTTGTCTAAGTTAATAGCCTTTGAGATGATTACTGCAGAGTTCTCTGTGTAACCATTGAATATTTGCACTCAATAATGGTTGAAAAAGGACAAAGTAGTATATGTTCCTTCTCAGATGAAACTGAACAACAAATACAGAAATGTGTTTCGTGGGACAATTTCTGATTTAAGAATTTCTCCATATGTTGTGGAGTAGAGAGAGTGACCTGAGGGGGTGGGAGGGGGAAAGCACCTTGAATAAGGATATACATGTATAGAAAATGTGACTTTATTCATAATAAAAAAATTGTTGAAAGTGTAAAAAAAACCAAATCATAAACCTAGGCATTTTTACCTGCACATTTTATTTTTTTAATGATTTATTTGTTTTTATTTTATGTATTTGAGTGTGTGCCTTCATGTGTGTATGTGCACCATAGGGATTCCTGGTTCCTATGAAATTTGGAAGAGGCAGTTGGATTCCCTGAAGCTAGCTGGGTGATGAGAGCTGAACCCAGGTCCTCTGCAAGAGCAGTACAGGTTCATAACTGCCAAGCCATCCAGAAAATCCCCAGACTTAGGCATTTTGTAATGCACTGCTATGTTTTGTAGATCAATGAGACAACAGAAACAGATCTATTTCATCATTTTTTTTTCTTTCTTATGCCTCCATTTCTGGGAATCTTCTTCATGTTTCTTTTTCCTTTCTTTATCTTTTTCTATCTGTCTCTAGGGCCTCAACCAACAAATAAATCACCTCAATTGTCTTCAAACACTAAAGTACACATTTTGTACTTTTTCTACTGGAAGCATGTTTTAAAGGAAGGGATAAGACTGAACAAAATTATGGGAAGAAATACACCAATATCCTAAACTGGTAGTGTAGGTTGTTTAAAAGTCAAGAGGGTCTTCTCAAATAGCATGTGAATTACAGGCTCCTCACATGGGCAGTGTGCTCTGTACTTGATACATTTATGGAGACTTAATAATTTCTAATGCAATAAAGCAAAATCATGAAGTTATATTTTATTGATTAATTTATTTGGCTTTAAAAAAAATAAAAATAAAAACAGGGTCTCATTAGGTAGCTCTGGCTGTCCTGGAACTCACTATGTAGTCCAGGCTAGCCTCAAGCTTACAGAGACTGACCTACTTCTGCCTCCCAAATCCTGAGAGTAAAGACATGTTCCATTACAACCGGCCAGAAAGTTATATTTTAAAATACCAAGGTTCACTAAGACAATGTCTGCAAAATAAATAGATATCTTTCAAGTCTGTAATTGTCCTGACCTTCACTAAAGTCATGTTTTTTTTTTTTTTTTTTTTTGTGGTTTAGTAACCTGTCCAAGCTTTTCCCAAGAGATGCTATTTTCTTTTATAGGCAGACTTTGTTTTTCAGTGCGAAGGAGAGGGTAGTGGAGTGAATTACAAGGTACAACTGTTTCTGGCCATAAGGCAGTAAAATTCATTGGGTGGAAAAAAGGGACTGTGAATAGAAAATCAATCGCTTTGATACCGCCAGCTTTGCCCCTTGTGCAAAAGAAATTCTATGAAATTCTAGAGCAAAGCAGAGTGGCAAGGACAAGTTAGCAGAAACTCAGAGAGTGCCTTTAGGTTTCAATATATACAAAATAATTTTCACATGTAATCCATGCCCAAATAGCCCTTTTCACTTTGCATCATGGGGATTTTTATAGGCAACTGAAATTCACAAACTTTTAAGAAATATCAGTAGCAATTTAAGTCTAATAAATTAACATAAATTTTAAACTACAAAAAAAAAACCGTCCAAAATTCAAAAAGTTAGGAAGATGATCAGTAATGTTCTCAAGGCCACAAAATGGCAAATGGCAGACTTGGACATATTTTAACATAGTCTGTAAAGGACCAGAGTTCCGTGTCTTCTAATATATCACAAACATAACTCTAGAGCATAACTAGGAAATCTATACCTCAGATGAACACAAACACATGCAAAGTGGATGATGAGATATCTGGCAGAACAAAGTAAAATAAGTGAAGCAACATCTGGCTTGTTTGGTGGCAGCCCCTGCTGCAGTTACTGTTGGATTAGCCTTGTAGCTGGCTTTGGCAGACAGCATACCAATAATAGCAAGCATGCTGTGAGCAGATAGAGGCCTGCCTCTCTTGGATGCCAAGTAAAAAGGTCTAGTTTCCCTGTGGAGAAACACAGAAAACAGATGAAGCTGTCTATGGAGTTGTTGGCCATGGCTGCTAAGTTACCATGGGGTGGCCTCAGACACTAACTACCTAGCAGTCTGCACCTGAGACTTCAAGGAGTGAAAAAAAAATTATTAGTTTGGCTCAGTAATATTTTTTATTATTCTTAAAATATTCACAAATAATTGATACCATTGGTAAAGCACTTCACAGCTTGAGACATTGTTTCTTTATTCTGTGATTTATCCTTAGTGTCATACTCAACCATTTTTTAATAAGAAGAATATGCGAGCTCAGAAACACAAACTTAAGATCATACAGGAAATTGGAGAAAATTCATACTTAACAGGGGTGTCAAAGTATATTTGCATGTGAAAGAGCACATGGTACAGAGATCAGTGGGAAATGCGCCAAAATGGAGGAAGCAAAGCTTGATTTGACTTAGAAAACAGAAGCAGCACATAGGACATGAACACTTAAGGCAGGTGTGGAACCCTTGGTCCCACACAAACACGGGCGTGGGAAATGTTTCCGGATACATCTTCCCATTTTCTGCCTTCTACCAATCAACGTGCCAAGCCCCCACCCCCACCCCAAGCCCCTCCTCCTCACTGCTTGTCTGTTACAGTCAATGTACTCCCCATGACATCTCTTTTTCAACTAGAGCCAATGAGTTTCCTGTTCTGTAAATAAACTAATAATGCTAAGCAACCTGTATATTGTAGAGTTTTGAGTTCAAATGTATGTGTTTTACTGCAAATTCTGAATTTTTTTCTGTCATATGTTTTCTAATGTGGAACTCAAATCTGAAGTCATGTAGGGTTACATGGAAGTTGCAAAGGAATATACTTTTCCTCGTAGGTATTAGTTTTGAACAGAGGATAGTCCCACAATGGTTCCTGTGCTGGAGGCTTGGACCCAGCTGGTGCTGTTCCTGAAAGGTTGCTGGACCATGAGGTCTCCAACATTGTCCAAGGAGCAGACCCTTGATTAGTTAGTTCATAATACTACAGCATCATTGTGGGACACTAAAAAGTAAGCCACTAGGCCTGGGTGGAGGTTGAAGTTTACTAGGCTGTGCTCTGAAAATGCAATTTTTGCTTTGGGCTATCTTCTATCTTTCCATTTCCTCATCTACCAGGAGATGAGCATTTCTACCACACCCTCTGCCACACTGCTTGGCATCACCATGGCCCAGAAACAAAGTAGCCATCTTAGTGCCCACAGAATCTGTGAAAGATCACAAATTAATCTTCTGTCCTTTTAAATTGTTTCTGTTGGGTGTCTGTCACAGTGATGGACCACTTACCACCACGGAATCACACTTCTCAGTTCGGATACAAAGACAAACTTCAAACCTGGTCCCTGTTCCTCAAGAACCTGAAAGGAGTCCTGATGAGGTACAGATGAGGCAAGATGCTTGGTGCAGCATACTAACAGACTACTTTACTCGCTAAGCAGGAGCTAGCTGAAAGTGTTCAAGTCTTTAATAATTTAATAATTTGCTGATCAAGTAGGGCTACAGGACAAAAACTCGGGGACCTTGCTTTTCCTGGCAGCCTGGATCAGAGGTTGAAGTGGCATTTTTTTAAGCACAATACCCAAAACACTTGTTACCAAGTTACATTTACATTTTTCACCAATCAGGAGCCAAAGATTAGGGGGCCTTCCCTATGTGTCCATCATTGTCAACAGAATGACACAGAATGTAAGCTTTTTAGTTCAGCCAATTCGATTCACTTGTTCTTTCTGTTGTTAGGAACAGCAGTAGTGTTTTGGAGAACTTAGGAACCCAACAGTCCATTTCTATTGTTTCAGGAGGAGGTTGGTCAACCATTGGAATGTTCCAAGCTCCCCTGGGGCTTGTTTTATCCACTGACATCAAAATGGCAGCACTCAGGACAATGTGCTTTGGCCTGTCCCCTTCTAAAGACTCCAGTAGATAGTCTTCTCATCTTCAAGTTGTTCTCATTCTTGCTGGAGCGATATTGCTACAGATGCCTGCCAGATGATAGCACTCTTTTTTTTTTTAATTTTTTTTCTTTATTTTGTATTTATCAAAAAAAAAAAAAACAGTGAAAAGAACTTTTTTAAAAAGAAATGTCGAAGAGTTAACAATAACTATACAGAGGATAATAATCATAAGCATGGCTTATCAAGGGTGGAAATGCAAATAAGATTACTACACATATATTTTCTTTGTGTTCAGCTTTCCCTCTGAATTTTTTTTTCCATCCCTGTGTATCCTTATTCAAGGTCTCTTCCCCCTCCCACCACATCTGGCCATTTTTCTTCTCTGCAACTCCCCATTCCCTCCCTGGGCAGGGAGCAGACAGTCCTATGGTCACACTGGCCCAACAATGCTTGGATCAGTCTTCACTCCCGGTCAAATCCAGTTTTGTCCCCCCTCCCTCAAGAGTGAGTCAGGTGTTCCTATAGATGGACTGGGGTTTGAAGGGTCAGTCCAGGGTGTTTCTGATCCCAAGCTATTCAGTGTTTGTGGTTTGCTGCTTGGGCATGTTTGGCTTTTTTTACTTGTTTGTTTGTTTAGAGACCACTAGTGAGTGAGTACATCCCCTGCTTATCTCTCTGAGTTTGTGATATTTCGCTCAGGAGGATATTCTCCAAATCCATCCATTTGCCTGTGAATTTTAGAATATCATTTTTTCTTACTGCCGAGTAGTATTCCATTGTGTAGATGTACAACATTTTGTTAATCCATTCTTCAGTTGAGGGACATCTAGGTTGTTTCCAGGTTCTTGCTATTATAAATAATGCTGCTATGAACATAGTTGAGCTAATACCTTTGGAGTGTGAATGTGCCTCTTTAGGGTATACACCCAGAAGTGGTATTGCTTGGTCCTTGGGTAGACTGATTCTCAATTTTCTGAGAAACCTCCATATTGTATTCCAAAGTGGCTGGACAAGCTTACAATCCCACCAACAATGGAGGAGTGTTCCCCTTGCTCCGCATCCTCTCCAGCATAGGCTGTCATCTCTACCTTTTATCTTAGCCAATCTAACAGGTGTTACAAAAATTTTAAATCATTGAAGAAAGAAATTGAAGAGGATATCAGAAAATGGAAAGCTCTCCCATGTTCCTGGATTGGTAGGATCAACATAGTAAAAATGGCAATTCTACCAAAGGCAATCTACAGATTCAATGCACTGCCTATCAAAATCCCAACACAATATTTTTTGGACCTTGAAAGAACAATACTCAATTTC
>PVIH01020874.1:13201-31304 GCA_004025045.1 Sigmodon hispidus | reverse complement strand
GAGGGGGAAGAGACCTTGAATAAGGATATACAGGGATGGAAAAAAAATTCAGAGGGAAAGATGAACACAAAGAAAATATAGGTGTAGCAATCTTATTTGTATTTCTACCCTTGATAAGCCATGCTTATCATTCTTATCCTCTGTATAGTTATTGTTAACTCTTCCACATTTTAAATTCTTTTTACTGTGTTTTTTTTTTTTGATAAATACAAAATAAAGAAGGAAAAAAAAAGAAAACAGAGTAATAGACACTTCGAGACAAAAATAACCCCTTCTCCAATAGCTCTTAATCACTGTTATGTTCTTTCTCTCTGATTCCAGGAACTTGTGTACAAGGCCCCGGAGATGAAGAATAAATGAAACTATTTTTCTAGCAATAGTAACAAAGCTTGAAGCACAAGAAGCCAAGAAGTCACCCAACAGGCACAAAAACTATGTTGGAGATAGATGACAGAATTGAAATTAAACTTAGGAGAATTTAAAGGTTTCACTAAACCTTTACTTTGTTGTAAGTTAGAAAGAATTTCGGATTTAGAAGTTTGGTTTTTTTTTTTTTAATTGATTGTCTTCACAGAATACATAGAATATAATATTCTCAACAACAACAACAACAATAAAAAAGCAAGTTCAGTAATGAAGGTGAGCATCTCAGACTGATTTGTATCTTCTAGTGTTTGGGTTTCTGAGTCTGATCAAATGGCAGGAAATCCAAATGCCACTTTAGAAAAGTCTCGAGAGGTAACTAGCAGGTGCACACCCCACTTGTGCCCACTCCAGTCATGGCCAGCAGTGTGAACATGCCAAATCAGCCTTGTGGTGATAGGCTGTGAGCAAAGGAAGTTCTTATGCCGGCCTGGAAGGGGGGGGTAGGATGTCCATGAGAGTATGTGTCCCTCACTGCAAAGATCTGTGTTTAGGAGGTTCGAAAAACAGCAACAGAAACTTGCTGTTAAATAAGGGTATGCAGGCTGGAACTGGAGAATCAAGACTGGGAAGATACTGGACATTTCTGTTTTCAGTTTATTTATATAGGAAAATAAATAACAAAAGACAGAGGAGGAAAGTATATATACATTAGCCCTGCCTTAAAATGCGTGGGTAGTTTCCTCTCTGGGACCCTGAGATGTATGCTTCTTGATTTTGTTTTGATTTTTAAGTATAAAGCATTAAGATCTTTACTACCGCATAATGAAGAACCATATACAGTAATTCATTTTAATGTAAAAATATGTACAGCTACAGAGAAACAATGCACAGACAGCTCTGACATAAAAATAGGTTGTAATTCAAAAGTCCAGAGAAAATATTTTTTCTCTGTAGAAAATAGTAAAAATGATAACATTTCCCAATAAGCCTATTTAAACCAAATAATAGCTGAATTATACACATAAGTATTGTTTAGATTCCGGGATCCAAAAGAAACCTTACCTTCTCATAGTTCAAAGACCTGCTTTATGTAAATAAAGTTGTATAAATAAGATTCCTATTAATCTCCCTTACTGTTTGATTTATGGCAGATTATTTTTCTTTCCTTTTTTATGTTTTTTTGAGACAGGGTTTCTGGTGTAACAGCCCTGATTGTCATGGAACTTGATTTGTAGACCAGGCTGACCTTGAACTCACAGAGATCTACCTGTCTCTTCCGCAAGAGTGTTGGGATCAAAGACAAGAGCCACCACTGCCCAGCTGCAGATCATTTTTCCTATAGGCTAAGCCACAATCCAACTTCCGGGAACAGGGCCAGCAAGGAGGAACTATAACCATCAGAGGACAGCAACAAGAAGACAGAAACAAAGGCAGCAGATCCCCAGACAAAGGCCAGAGCAGAGTGTGAGTCAAGGGTTTGCTCAGTGTGTGAGGCTAGAAAGGACTGCTCACACTGTGGACCCCAGTGTCCTCCGCTGGCAAAGCCCCCAGCACTTCCTTCCTTTTCGATCATTTTCTCAGTCCCCATTCCTTGCAGAGAGACAGGCTTCCAAACTATTTCATCTAACCATCTCTTGTCTTCATTTAGAAAGAGCATAGGAATTCACTGCATCTTTATTTCAACAATACTGTCTAGATTTACAAAGAGATTTGTGTGTGTGTGTGTGTGTGTGTGTGTGTGTGGTGTTGTGGTTGTTCAAGACAGGGTTTCTCTGTGTAGCCCTGGCTATTCTGGAACTTATTCTATAGATTAGGCTAGCCTTGAATATACAGAAATCGGCCTACCTTGGCCTCCCAAGTGCTGGGATTAAAGGCATATATCAGCACCATGGGGCTGAGGTGCATGTTTTTAAGAAGAATATAGTCATTGCATTCAGTTGTACATGTTTATGGGTAAAAAATATGGCATTTTAAATGTGTATGTTTCTAATGATCAGATCAAGTTTATTTACATATTTCTCAGATGCTCTTTACTAACCAGCAGGAAAGATTCTTTACATGGAGGCTTCTGAATAAGTGTGCAAATGTATTTATGTCACCACACAAGTCAGCCCCCCAATTGCCAAGAAATCAAACAAGGATGCCATAAATACGTAATTACAAGATCCTTGCCTCAAGTTGGGAAGGATCTGCCCTCTCTACATTGCATGATTAGAAAGCTTATTGCAATTTTGCTTTATTGAACACTTTCACAAGACTCAACCTTAAGACAGCTCAATTCTAATCTTTAAAATTAGCCTAAAATCCTCTCAGCCATTCAAAATGTCTAGCAAAATTTTAATAAGAACAAAGGCAGAGGTGAGGTATATATACATACACACATACATATATATGAGAAAGAGAAAAAAGAGAGAGAGCCCTTTCGTGTCTTTGTTTAGAGAGATGGGAAAGATTTCTTTCCATTCTCAGGACAGAACAGTCCAGTCATCAAGTTCTGGTTAAAACACAGGGAAATGACTATGAGGATGATGCTGCATTAGAGCATCACAGGGGAGCTTGTTAAACCTGGAACCCTCAGTAGAACAGGGCCTGGGATTTGCATTTTAATCATTTTACAGAGGTGGATAGAGCTATGGTATGAGGACCACCATTGGAGGAGTAAACTATTAAAAGATCCCTGGCGGGGATTTCTCCCCTTGGTTCCCACAGAGGCTGGAAAGCACCAGGAGGGAGCTGCTTCCTCATTAAAAACAAGGAGGAGCCCGAGGCTTCGTCAGCCATCTTGTATCCAGAAGGACTGGTGGCCAGCGTGTTGAAAACAGTGGATCAGAAGATTAGAAAGTGCCCTGATGTGCCGCTGTCTCTGCGGTGAACTCATTTTTGGAACCTTCTACTTCTAAACTTATTTTAATGGACTAACAAATATTCTGATTGTGGCCAATAAAAATTAAGTATAAAGAGATGATACTGGGGCAGGAGAGGCGGTTCGGTCAGTAGAGTCCTTGTCATAAAGGCATAAGGATAGGAAGGGGTTTTTGGTTTTTTTAAATTGGCTAAGCTGTCAAAGGTTTGTTATCCTAGCCCTGGGAAGGAGGAAACATGTAGATCTCTGCGGTTTGCTGGCCAGGCAGTCTAGCCTATTTGGTGAGTCTTAAGTCAAAGAGAAACTGTCTCCTGAAAACAGTATGAACAAGTCCAGAAAAATAGTCAAGGTTGCACTTTAGTCTCCATACGTACACAGAGAGAGAGAGACAGAGAGGGGGGAGAGGGAGAGAGAGGAGAGAGGATTTTAGTTCCTTCATTATAATAAATGAAGTATATTTTAAGTTTTTTTTTTTCAGAGAGTTAACTCCGATAAAATTTTAACACTTCTCTAAGTAGAAGAAAACAGAATGACCAAAATTACATCTCCATGTAGGAAAACCAAAGCTTTTAAAACAGGCTAAGAGAATCCATGCACTTAACTAACACTAAAGGAAGTGCTGTGGTCTCAGCATCAAGCTGACCTGGAAGGTGTGTCAAGAGATTTTATCATTACAGGGCATGTCAAGGTGTACACTGCCTGTTCTTGAGGCATCGTGGGCAGTTTACTCGGCCTAAGGATTTGCTGAGAGCCATCCTCCCCATTAGGCAGAATCGTCCTAAGAGGTGGTGAAGAGCAGGAACTCTGTCCGAGGAAGTAGACAGAGATTTGCTGGTGTGTGTGATTGGTTCAGGGCACACAGGAAGCCTAGACTCAGCAGTCCCAGATCAAGATAACCTGTGACCCATAGGACAGCTTTAGGTATGCAGGAGAAGCCACAAAGTGGCGAGTGTGATAGAGTCCACAAGAAATACATTGAGACCCTTAACTGAGTATACAGCTACTCCTGACCACCTACTGTGTGTAACTCAACCCAAACTGTATGTGGCCTCTGGGAGGAGTTGGAATAGACTGAGGAAGAGCAGGGCAGTGGGGCTCCATCTATATGGCTGTGAGAAAGTCATCATTCCCACTGAGGGAACGCTATGCAGTGCATCCCTTTGGGAAGGTCCTCACCTCTGTAAGGAAGCACAACAAATTCATTGGTCTCCCAGAGTAAACTTTGGTGGGAATACATCTCAGTTTGTTGTGAGGCCTTAGAAGAAAGGATAAGCAAATTTCCCCATTCTCCCTCCTGCCCCCCAAAAGAATTTTAGCAATGCTCAGTATTTTCACATCTCTTCTACATAGCATTCCATACATTCTGTCTTCCCTCAACCCACGTGTTTCACTTATGCTATTTTTCTTAAACATTATACACAGGGTACTAACTTTGGTGATTGTACTCAATATTGACTAAGAAGTTCATCCATCCTTGTGGATATGTGTTAGATAATAATAAATCCTGGGATATTAGAGAGACCACACAGTCAAATTCTAGGCAGACAGCTCAGGAAATTTTTGATCCTTGAGTACCAGGATAAATAGCTAAGAGTCAGTCTCACACACCTTTAATCCCAGCACAGGGAAAGTTAGAAGTAGTACCATCACCCTTAATCCCATAACTCCAGAGACAAAACTTCTGATTCTGTGAGTTCAAGGCTACACGCCTTTAATCCTAATGTGGATGGGAACCAAGCAGAAGCAGAAGTGACCAGGAGTGAGGCTGAGGAAGTTGCAGGACAGCTGGGTGAGAATTGACTATAGTGCTTCCTCTCTCTGATATTTCAGCCTTCCCCCAATATTTGGCTCCGAGTCTTCTTTTCATACAACCCAAATTCGTGCTACTACACATCCTATTCACTGATTTTGTCTTGTTTATGATGTAATGAAATTGTCCCACATATTACATGGACCCTGTGAAATGCATCTCTGACTGAAAAACTTTTTAGGTTGGAGTTTTCCCTCTAATGCTTTCTGAAGGGCCAGATATGTAGACAGGTATTGTTTAAGTCTGACTTTGTCATGGAATATCTTGTTTACTCTATCTATGGTGATTGATAGTTTTGCTAGGTATAGTTGTCTAGGTTGGCAGACATGCTCTTTTGGTGTCTGTGTAACTTCTGACCAATACCTTCTTGCTTTCATTGTTTCCATTGAATAGTCCAGAGTTATACTGATGGGTCTGACTTTATAGGAAAGGTGGCCCTTTTCTTTTGCAGCTCTTAAAATTTTTTCTTTGTTCTGTATGTTTTGTGGCTTGATTATTATGTGGCAAAAGGTCTTTTTTTGAGGGGGGGTCAAATCTATTTGGTGTTCTGTAAGTTTCTTATATCTTTATAGGCATTTCCTTCTTTAAGTTGAGAAAGTTTTCTTCTATGATTTTATTGAATACATTATCTGTGCCTTTGAGCTGGTATTCTTCTCCTATTCCTATTATCAGGTTAGGTCGTTTCATGGTGTCCCACATTTCCTGAACGTTTTGTGTTATGGCTTTTTTGGTTTTAGTGTTTTCTTTGGCTGATGTATCTGTTTCCACTATTGAGTCTTCTGCTCCAGAGATTCTCTCTTCCATCTCTTAGATTCTGTTGGTTAGGCTTGTTTCTGTAGTTCTAGTTCTTTTCTTCAGATTTTCTATTTCCACCTTTTTCTCATTTTGTGCCTTCTTTATTGCTTCTATTTAAATTTTTAGTTCCTGGAATGCTTCTTTCATTTTTGGTTTTCCTTTTCTTGGTTTTTTTTTTCAAGGATTTGTTCATTTCTTCCAATTCTTTGTTTGTATTTACTTCTATTTCTTTAAGGAAATTTTTTATATCCTCTTTGAAGGCTTCAATAATCCTCATAAAGGTGTTTTTGCTGTTATTTCCTTCTGTTTCCTCTTCATTGCTCTGTTCTGGTCTTCTAGTTGTAGAACCACCAGTTTCTTCTGGTGTTGCCTTATTGTTCTTTATATTGTTATATGTATTTTTGCACTGGCGTCTGCCCATGGCTTCAGTGCTTCACAATTAGTCTGCTCCTAGTCAGTTGTGGCTAGAGGGCTTGTGTGTCTCCTGTCTGCTCTGAGCAAGGGGTCTGGCTTGATCTCTGACTCTGCTCTGGACATGGGTCTGAATTTCAAAGGCCTCAAATCTTCTCTGATGACACAGTTCACCCTGGAGGCTGGCATGGCCATAAGAGGTCCCTTCTTTTAGGGGTCGCTGGAGGAGGCCCCTCACAGCTAAAGCCTAGGGCCTGTTTGCTAGCAAGAGTCTGAGATCTGATCCTTGTGTGTGACCATGTTCCTGGAGATGAATTTTCCAGACAGGCCGCCCAGGAGCTGGAATCTGCTCACCTCTGACTCTGCTCTGGACAGGGGTCTGAGTTTCAAAGACTTCAGTCCTCTCTGTTTAGTATTTTAATATCCGGGAGCCAGATACTGGGCGGAAAGCTTGAATATTCGAGAGAGGGAACAAACCACAGCCAATTTTCACCTAGCCAATTTCTCAGGCCAAATAGGGTAGGTCCTGTTTTCATAATCCCTCAGCCTAACTGGTGACTCAGACAGAATGGCTGAATTTCTGCCTTTTCCTACTTTATATTTCTTTCCCTGTCCAGCTATTTTACTTCCTGATTCAACTTTCCTAGAGCTAGGATTAAAGAAAGGTGTGAGCTACTGCCTGGCAGTTTTTTGAACTCACAGAAATCCAAAAGGATTTCTGTCTCCCAAGTGATGGGATTAAATGTGTGGGTCACCACTCTCTGACCTTTATGGCTTGGTTGTGGGTGATTCTGTCCTCTGATAATCCAGACTAATTTTATTAAACATACAATATATCACCACACCCCAGCAAAGAGGAAATCCTTAACAGAAGGCAAGGCAGGATACAAAAGTCTATAAAATGACATAGGTTACAGATGCTGCCTAAAACAAAAATATAAGAGCTCTGAAATGCAAGATTCAATCAAAGGGAAGTATATCACTGGAACTCATGAGAACAGAGATCCTCATACATTTATGATCTCGTTGAGACATGACCAGTTAATCTCAAAATTAAGTAAGTGTTAAAGACACTAATACACCATCTTATCAAGCATGATATCATACTTAGTTGAGTTCTATACTCTGATAAGGAAGGCTGTACTTTGACAACATTTTAATTTTTCTTGTATGGATGACATGATTAATGGCACTAATATGTGCTATGTAATTATTGCAGCAACGAACCTCAAGGTAGAGTAGTGAATATTAATACATCAGAGGATAAGAAGGCCTGAAAGAAGGCCATACAGGCAATTAATTATAGTCAACTTTGTGTTAGGTGGAAACTGCATTAGTAGTCAGAGCACAGGTAGCTGCTGGAGACTCACCCAGAGCGTCTGAAGGATGAGCAGGGAGGAAGTCCTCATAAGCTATTAAAGCGACTTCACTGACTCAGCTCAGTGCCGCAATAAAATCCTCCCACTGAGTGGGCAGCTAAAACACCAGAAATTCATTTTCTTATAATTATGTTGGGCAGAGTCCAACATTATGATGTCTCTTGGGTTGGCTTCTGGTGAAGCATTTCTCTCTCGACCGTAGAAAGATGCTTTCTCAGGGTGCTAGGGAAGGAGGATGCAGACTTCCTTTCTCTTTTTGAGAACACTCATCCCTTTAGACCTGGATCCATGCTTAGAAAATTACTTAATTTTATCACCTCTTTAGAGGTCCTGTTTCCAAACAATCACATTCATGATGAAGGATTTAAAGTATGAATTTTGGAGCATAGCAAACCGTCTAAGCCACACTGACATTGATAAGGAAGGCAAGAACATTTTGCAATGGACTGATTAGGAACTGGGTCCCTGGGATGATTGGTCTTCAGTTCTAGTTTGGTAAGAAAGACCTTTGACCTCATTTTGTTAAACAATCTCCTAGGTCTCTAAATGCAGATGTTGACACCAGCATCTGTCTCACAAAACCATGATTAAGGTTAAATGAATGAAAAAAAAAAAGTACAGCACATAGCATAATGATTGTCACTTTGACGAAATCTGGAAATGCTAATTGTCATTTTTTATTGTTGTTGTAGCATAGGATTTAAATTTGGCCTAAACTAGGTGATGTGTTATATGATAGAATTTGGAAAACAATGTCCAGAGTGTTGGAGGAAGTTGGAATTGACATCAGAGAAATATTACATGGGACAAAGAAGTTATTTAAAGCGTAAAGGTCAACTTGTTTACTTCTTTGTTTCTAAGAAGTAAGAATGGATGTTGAAAAGTGAGAGAAAAATTGATTTTGCTCATAGGTGCTTGTTTGGAAAATGTCAACCTTATGAAGAATTTACAAAGGTGCAGTGACAATACATTAATTATGTCTTGAAATATGCAAGTATTGGCTAATTTTTAAAACTGTGAAATTGTGGGTGAAGTAAAAGTTTCTCACAGGAGCCTAATTAGTCATATTTTATATGAAAATATAAGAGCTGTAAAAACACAATTTTGGGACAATGAAAGCTGTGGTATTTCAATATAATTGCTAGTATTATTTAAATTGTGGGAAGTTTCTGCCTTAAACCAATATCTCCTGAAATAGGAGCTCAGTGGGATGTTTTAGAACTGAAGAAAATGGTTTTCAGGTAGGAATTATGTTGATAGAATAGTGTGTGAATGATTGGAGAGGATGAGATGGAAGCCACAACGCCATCTTAACTAGAAAAATCACACTGATCATTTTCATCCATGCTTTTCAATGGATGCAAATCACTAATTTAGCTCATTCTTAATAAGGACACATTAGGCTTTGTCTTTTGAATAGATTACCAACAAATTCACAGAAATAGTTTTAAAGCACCTCAACATGTAATAATTGCTATCTGTACCTGATTGCTATCTCTCCAATTAATAGGTCACATTCTTGATAGAACAGTGCCCTAATATGATATTTACTTAATTTACATATTGGAGGCAGGAGAGAAGAAGACTCTAAGAATCAGGGTTCCATCTGACTCAGTCTTGATGTTGCGGGGAGAAAACTGGATTTGCCAGGAGTGGAGGCTGAACTAAGCAATATTGGGACCATTGGGACTGTGAGACCTTGGGACCGCCTGCCCATGACGGGGATGGGGAGATGTGGAGAAGAGAGAATGACCTGATGTGGTGGGAGGGGGAAGGGACCTTGAATAAGGATATACAAAGATAGAAAATGTAACCTCTTTATTCATAATAATAATAATAATAATAAAAAGAATCAGGGTTCCTAGGGTTTAATAATGTGTGTGTGTGTGTGTGTGTGTGTGTGTGTGTGTGTGTGTGTGTAGTCTAGAGAATCCCTCACAGATAGGTGCAGAAGGCTTGTTGCCTAGGTGATACTCTGAGCTTGAAGGTGAGTAGCATCAATACTGCATGTGAAGGAGTCAAGTGGGGCTACGACCTATTGTTCTAATGAACTAACCCGACAGAAACAACTTAAGAGAATAAAGGTTTATTTTGGCTCACAGTTGGAGATGCAGTTCCCACATGACAGGGAAATGACATAGAAATGACACAGGAATAATTAGTGGCAGGATCATGAAGCAGCTGTTCCCATTATACCCACAGTCAGGAAGCAGAGAGTGCTGAAGGCTCCTGCTCAACTCACTTTCTCTTTCTCATTACTCTAGTATCTTAGTTTAGAGGATGGTGCTGCTCACAGTTAAGATGCTTCTACGTTAATCTACATAATCCCTTACAGCAGTGTCTAAACATGCCTAAGGCTGTGACCCTTTAGTAAAGCTCCTCATGCTGTGGAGACCCCCAACCATAAAATTATTTTGTTGTTTTCTCATAATGTTGCTACTGTTGTGAAATAAAATAACATCTGATAAACAACCCCAAATGAGTTTGGGATCCACAGGTTGAGAACCAGTCTCCATATACGTACAGAAGGCTCCTTTAATGTAGGTAATGCCTCACAGGTACCCAAACAGACTTCTTCTTTGCTGATTATAGATCCTATCAAATTGAAAATCAACTGTTTAACCATCACAGTCTGATGCTCTCTTTATTTGTTTTTAATATTTTTAGTTGAAAACAGATGTTTTTTGTATAATATATTTTGATTTCAGGTTTTTTTGCTCCCCAACTCCTCTTAGATTCTTTCTCTCTTGTAACCGATTGTATAAGGGTCATCACTCCCTTTTACACCAATTTATGTGTCAGTGTTGGGAAGAAAATCAAGTCCTAGAAAGTACTTAATGATCAATAGCCTGCCATATCTCATTAGTGTGTTTCACATTTTAAATAAATGCAGCACCAAAACAAGCTAACACGTATTAATTTCTGGATGAGAGATCATAGAATTTCTGGAGCAGTAATGAAGAATAATGTAATTTGGACACACAGAGGAAGTTGTTGAGATGAGAATGGCAAATTAGATACTCCAGGTCTCATACAGCCTAGACTGGTCTTGAACTCATTTTGTAGGAGAGGATGACCTTGAACTGCTGATACTTCTATCTCTGCCTCCCAAGATCTGGGGATATAGATGTGTATTACCATGCTTATCTAGAAGGAATTTCTTTATGACTAAATTTCATATTTCAGATGAACTCCAAGGCTGTTGGATGAGTTAATTATTTCATTGCTCAGATACAGACTGCAGGGTCTAAGGAGATACTTGAACTAAATGATGCATCATTCAGCCCATTACTCGAACTCCATCTTTGATTTCTCATCTAGCCCGCCTAATCCATCTCTAGCCCCACAGACATTTCTTACTTAATTTGTCAGGATAGGTCCCCTTCTCTCCCACCTACATCATTGCCTATCTCCCATTTTAACACTAACCCTCAGTTGTCCCTAGCAATCCCCTCCTCAACACAGCAGACACAATGCCTGTACAAGTGAAAGCAGTCACACCACACACACCATTCCCTGCCCTTGTTGGTGAGTGTCTTCCTGTCTCACTCAGAAAGCCCTGCTTGGTTGCTAGTCTCTGGTTTGCTCTTAGTTTCCACCCTACACCTCCTCTTTCTGACCCACCACATTCCAACCACACTCACCTTTCTGCTGGGCCCAACAGAGTACTTACTCATTTGTCTAGGCCTTGTCTCTTTATGCCCTCACCTTTAGTCAGAGGGACGATAACTTCTTGATATCTCTTTGGCTTTTATTCCCTCAAGTCAGATCTTTCTTTGAATGTCCAGGACTGCTAACAGACTATCTAACAATTCACTGCCTTTACTTTTTTATCAGATTTAAGTTTTAGGAATAAATACGCATTTATCTACAGTCTACCATATGTGTTCCATGTGGCCAAGGAATTTATCTTTCATTCATAGTTAATTTTTTTAATGTGGACTAGCACTTGGTTTATAATGATGCTTAACAAATATATGCTGGATAAAGTAAGTTAGTTTGAAAAAATAAGTATATTTTATGCTTATATATTTTGATGTTTAATAGTAATTTGAAGAATAATAGTAAATGTACAATCAAATCACACAGTTATTTTTATTCTTTGAAGTGAAAATGAGGACCTAGTAGCCTAGGGATTACAAAAAAGTAAGAAATGACAAAAATTCAGAGAGGAAGAAAATAAAAAAGCATTAGCAGTTTCCATAAAGTCGAGGATGTACTCATATTGAAACATTCAAATCTACATCTGTTTTACACAGTAATCCAAAGCAATTCTTGGAAATGCATATAGGCAAAAGAAGCTGTAGACAATAAATAGTGAGTAGGCACTGTCATTTTGACAAAATATGAAATCTTTCTGTGCCTGGTTAAAAATATACTGCAGGATTCATTGAAATACTTTACTACCAGAGTTTCTTTCATATCTCAGGAACAGTACTTATTTTTTTTTCTCATTACATAATATTATTCCTGAATGGGTTATTTCTCCCATAGTCCCTTACTTCTTGGGACCTGGCTGTTATAAATATTAGTGGAGCCTGAAAATGCTGAATATTTTTGGTTGTAAGATCATTAAAACTGTCCTCGGAAGGTTGGCTCTTTAGAGGAATGGAAGGTAATGGCTAATTTTCTAGAAACCTGAGGAGAGGTTGCATCTAGGAGGCAGCGCTCACACTATCAGCCACTCCAGGCAGTCCCATTTCTTCCAAGCCAGGCTGTAATTTGAGGAGACTAAGCAGTCTGAAATGCAGGAAGCATCATCCTACTCATGTGTGGTGAAGGCCCACGGGGTAGAAATCCTTTTCCACAGTCCTGGCTGCCTGCTGTTTGGAAATAATCAATTCAAGTTTAGACAAAGCTTTTAGGTGATCGTGGAGCTTTCAGAAAGGGCTTTTCTCCCCCTGCAAAGTCCTCATTTTAATTATAAGATTATTTAATTGAAGTATATACAGAGCGGATGGGACTTCAAGTCTAGGCGTGAAGAAGGGCATTATCTCCGCTTCTTTGTTGATTTCAATGTGTTCCTTTGCTATTTGGAGTTTTCCCATCTTTGCCTCATTAAAGTAAGTTCCCTCATTTTACAGTTCCGTGACAATAGAATGTTTATTTTTTGTTAATATTTCTATAGTTACAGAGGGAGAATGTAGATAGCCATTCTTTTATCAATTATAATTTTAAATGCACACTACACAGGATCAGAGGACAATGAAAGAGAGTAGGTGGCTGTAAGACAACTTAGTCACTAAGGCGAATAGATTTCTCTACATAAAATGAAGTATGTGAGACAAATACACACACACACACACACACACACACACACACACACACACACACTTTCTTGACCAGATTTCTTTGTAAAGCTCTGGCTGACCAGGCTGGGCTCTAACTCACAGAGATCCACCTGCCTCCCAAGTGCTAGGATTAAAGGTGTGTGCCACTACTGTCTGGCATTATATTGTTCTTAACTGCTTTATTTACATAATTTTATTTGAGCCTTACTAATTCTGTCTGATAAATGCAGATGGTATAGTTATTTTAAATATTCTTTTGCATAGAACCTCAGCAATGTGACAGACAAGAAGTGGTGGAAAAAAGACCCAAAACTGGCCGCTGAGAAGTCCTGATGTCCAAATAAGGTCACTGTGAGGTGAGCCTTGATGTGATTAGAATCACTGAAAAAATAAACTTGTGAGCAGTACCATGAAGGATTATCTAGATTGGGTTAATGATGTAGGAAGTCCCACCCTAGATGTAAGTAGTACCCATCGATGGCTGGAGGTCTGATAAGAGGGAAGGAGTAAACTGAGCATTCAGTGTTTTTGCTTAGTGATCATAGATGCACATGTGACCTGCTACCATGACTTCCCCACTTATCCTCAGACTGTGAACCAAAACACACACTTCCCTTCTTTAAATGGCTTTGCCAGATATTTGGTCACAGCAATGAGGAAAAAAATTATCCTCAGGGATTTATCTTTTGTTGATATCACAACTCAACTCATGCCACCTTTCTAAGAAGGGGGTGGCTGTGAATTTTCATATATAGTGTTACTAGAGAAGGTGAGGAACAATGACATTGTCCTAAAACAGGAGTCGATAATTCAGAAAGTCTAACTGATAAACACTACATTCACATTTTAAGCCAATGTGACATTCCCTCATCATCGAGGATCTAAAATGATAAAGTCTTTGAGGAAAGCATCTTTGAGTAGATACTGTATAGAGGTGCAGGTTCTTACCTAGCACTGACCCCCATGTTTAAAAGATGGTACCTAAAGTACTACCCAGTGAGAATCTGTGGTGTCTCCCAAGCTCCGTGCTGAAGTCTACTGTGAAGTAACAACTTACCAATATAAACAGCTAAAAGGAAGTAAGAGACAGATTGGTGCCATATGCTTCCCACCTAGGGTCTAAATAGGATGTAATTGTCTGTCCCCACAGTCTGAACTATTATTTCTTGACCTCTGATAAACGTCTGGCAGGAAAAAGCCCACTCAATAAACATTTTTACACAAAGGATTCTGAATATCATTTTTAGCTCTAATCTTAGTCTTCTCATTTCCTTCTCTTGGTTAGACACCTGAACTTAGTGTGATTCTTGAATGGAGCTACTTTTCCATCCATGGTATTTGGCAACATGATCTTTGCCTTGATTTTCTGACCTCTTTCTTTTTGAATTGGAATGTAATTTCTGTAACCTGTACCCTCTTTAGGAGATGTAGACTCCCAGGGGTGGAGATGGGGCTTTGTGTTCTTTATTGTTGTCATGCCAAGATTTCTTCTCTAATTTTTTTGACACTCTGTTTGCCATTTCCTCTATCTGGATGTTTGGCTTCCTTATTCTGTCTGCTCTTGAGATCTTGGCTTTTTGATGTTGGCTTTTTTTTTTTCTTTATAAAACCAGTAGGTCTACTCTTCTGCCCCAATGATTCTTTACTTGATTCAGCAAGACAAAATAAAAGCCCATTAATGTGTAATGTTTTTACAGAAAAATTAGGATGAGATAAAAATCATTTGACAGTGTTGGAAAATTTTAGTTATCACGAAAGAGCCTAAAACTTGATACATATAATTTAGAAATAGATGTTCTAAAGCAAATGATTGATGATGTTATGCTTTAAGCTAGACATTTGAAGCTGCTCCAAGGACTCACGGCCAGAATTATAATCTTGTAACTTTGAGCTCAAGTTCCTTCTTCAAAGATTCATTAGGATAGCAGTTTGAAGAGGGTTTGGGGCATTTTGCCTCTTCCTAATGCTGAGTTTCTATCTTATCCTTTTGAAGCTTAGCCATTCATCTCTATTGACCACCAGTAAGTAGATTATTGTGATCCTTCTCCTGGTCCTTCACACACTACTAACTGCTTATATAATAGTTAAGCCTCTGGCTCTAAGTAATTCCAGATCACTGAGAACTATTCTGCTGCTATTGAAATCTATTAGCTAGCTTTTCTTACCCTTTCCCAGCTTTTTGCAAGTCTGTATTCCACTGCTGAGACAAAGAGACTGCTAAAAATATTGTTACTTAAGACTGCTTCTGCTCCCGTGTTTTCTAACTGTGCTTAGTTTTCTGGTTATTGATTTTGAAAGGAGCAGTGAGAATAGGGGAGTCTCATGGATATTGGGTCAGAATCTCTCCAGTGGGTCTTGTCCATCTTTGAATGTTGCTTCAGAGGCTTCTTTCTGTGCTATAAAGTCCTTTAGAGTCTCTTCCTCCACAAACACCAAACACCATCCTTTGAAACATTCAGATCTCCATCAAACTCCCAGGTTCCTGTGGGATGACCCTCCTTTAACGGAGCTCTGGATTTCCCCCCAGAGAGTGCCACCCTGGCTGTATTCACACTGAAGTTCAATGGCACTGCTCACAAACCTCTCATTATTGTCGTTGACTCTGTTTTTTCTTTTCAGTGTTCTTCGAGGAATATGTTGTTTGGTTTGAATGAGAAATGTTTCCCATAGCCTCATGTACTTGAACTGGGTCCACAGTTTTTGGTGTTGTCTGTCAGGGAAGCTATGGAACTTTATGGCAATATAGTCTTGCTGGAAGAAATTCATTATTAGGCTGGTTTTGAGAGTTTATCCCTTTGCTTTATTTTTTGCTTGTTTTCCCTGCTTTCCTTGTGCTGTTGAGACATGGTTTTCTAGCTCCCAGCTCCCCCTGCTTCTGCTGAACTATGCATTCCCACATTTTAAAAATTCCCTTCTTGATGGATTTTATCCGTCTGTAAGCACAAGCCAAATGAACTCTTGTCTTCTTTAAGTAGCTTTTGCTCATGGTTATCATAGCCAAAAAAAAAAAAGAAAGTACAAATATTAAAACACTAGAACTCAGAACCCTGTCCAGAGTGGAGTCAGAGATCGAGCAGATCCCTTGCTCAGAGCAGAGAGGAGACACACAAGCCCTCTAGCCACAACTGACTAGGAGCTGACTAATTGTGAAGCATTGAAGCCATGGGCAGACACCAATGCAAAAATACATATAACAATATCAAGAACAAGGCAACACCAAAAGAAATTAGTGGTTCTACAACTTCAAGACCTAAACAGAGCAATGAAGAGGAAACAGAAGGAAACAAAAGCAAAAACACCTTTGTGAAGATTATTGAAGCCTTCAAAGAGGATATAAAAAATTTCCTTAAAGAAATAGAAGTAAATACAAACAAAAAATTGGAAGAAATGAACAAATCCTTGAAAGAAAACCAAGAAAAAGGAAAACCAAAAATGAAGGAAGCATTCCAGGAACTAAAAATTTAAATAGAAGCAATAAAGAAGGCACAAAATGAGAAAAAGGTGGAAATAGAAAATCTGAAGAAAAGAACTAGAACTACAGAAACAAGCCTAACCAACAGAATCTAAGAGATGGAAGAGAGAATCTCTGGAGCGGAAGACTCAATAGTGGAAATAGATACATCAGCCAAAGAAAACACTAAAACCAAAAAAGCCATAACACAAAACGTTCAGGAAATGTGGGACACCATGAAAAGACCTAACCTCAGAATAGAAGAAGGAGAAGAATACCAGCTCAAAGGCACAGATAATGTATTCAATAAAATCATAGAAGAAAACTTTCCCAACTTAAAGAAGCTTACAGAACACCAAATAGATTTGACCCCCCAAAAAAAGTCTGCTCACCACATAATTAAGCCACAAAACATACAGAACAAAGAAAAATTTTAAGAGCTGCAAAAGAAAAGGGCCAACTTACCTATAAAAGCAGACTCATCAGAATAACACCTGACTATTCAATGGAAACAATGAAAGCAAGAAGGTCTTGGTCAGAAGTTATACAGACACTAAAAGAGCATGTCTCCCAACCTAGGCAACTATACCCTGCAAAACTATCAATCACAAAGGTGCCATTGAAGATCTGACGAAGACGGAGAAGCTGCAAGATATTCCATGACAAAGTCAGACTGAAACAATACCTGTCTACATATCTGGCCCCTCAGAAAGCATTAGAGGGAAAATCCAACCTAAAAAGTATTTTAGTCAGAGATGCATTTCACATGGTCCATGTAATATGTGGGACAATTTCATTACATCATAAACAAGATAAAATCAGTGAATAGGATGTGTAGTAACACAAATTTGGTTTGTATGAAAAGAAGACTCGGCCTCTTCTTTTTTCCAACTGGAACCATGGAGGCTGTGCCAGAGAAGAAAAAGGTTCCTGCAAATGACAAGGAAAAGAAAAAGAAGGTACCTTCTGTGCCAGAAACCCTTAAGAGAAAGTGAAGGAATTTTGCAGAATTGAAGGTGAAGCGCCTTCGGAAGAAGATTGCCCAAAGACACTTCGAAAGGCAAGGAGGAAGCTTATCTATGAAAAGGCGAAGCATTACCACAAGGAATACAGGCAGATGTACCGGACTGAGATTTGGATGGCTAGGATGGCAAGGAAGGCTGGAAACTTCCATGTGCCTGCAGAGCCAAAGTTGGCATTTGTCATCAGAATCCGAGGTATCAATGGTATAAGTCCAAAGGTCCTTAAGGTATTGCAGCTTCTCCGTCTTCGTCAGATCTTCAATGGCACCTTTGTCAAGCTCAACAAGGCTTCAATTAACATGCTAAGGATTGTAGAACCATACATTGCATGGGGGTATCCCAACCTGAAGTCAGTAAATGAGCTCATCTACAAACGAGGCTATGGCAAAATCAATAAGGAGAATTGCCTTGACAGATAATTCTTTGATTGCTCAGTCTCTGGGTAAATACTACATGGAAGATCTAATTCATGAGATCTATACAGTTGGAAAACGCTTCAAGGAAGCCAATAACTTCCTGTGGCCCTTCAAATTATCCTCTCCTCGAGGTGGAATGAAGAAAAAGACAACTCACTTTGTGAAAGGTGGAGATGCTGACAACAGGGAAGACCAGATAAACAGGCTTATTAGACGGAT
Organism: Sigmodon hispidus; assembly: GCA_004025045.1. NCBI lineage: Eukaryota > Metazoa > Chordata > Mammalia > Rodentia > Cricetidae > Sigmodon > Sigmodon hispidus. The sequence goes on along the minus strand of PVIH01020874.1, from coordinate 13,281 downwards.
GAACTAAGGTGCTGCCCATGGTATTTTTGTAATCTGGTCAGTTAATAAGCAGTCACAGCTTGACAAAAAAAAAAAAAAAA
>PVIH01020874.1:0-13101 GCA_004025045.1 Sigmodon hispidus | reverse complement strand
GTGTAGCCTTGAACTCACAGAAACAGAAGAAGTTCTGTCTCTGGAGTTATGGGATTAAGGGTGTTGGTCCCACTTCCAGCTTTCCCTGTGCTGGGATTAAAGGTGTGTGTGACTGACTCTTAGCTGTTTATCCTTGTATTCAAGGATCAAGGATTTCCTGAGCTGTCTGTCTAGGATTTGACTATGTGGTCTCTCTAATATCCCAGGATTTATTAAATATCTAACATATATCCACAAGGATAGATGAGCCTCCTAGATGATATTGAATATAATCACCAAAGTTAATACTCTGTGTGTAATGTTTAAGAAAAATAGCATAAGTGAAACACGTGGGTTAAGGAAGACAGAATGTATGGAATGCTATGTAGAAGAGACATGAAAATACTGAGCATTGCTAAAATTCTTTTGGGGGGCAGGAAGGAGAAGGGGAAATTTGCTTATCCTTTCTTCTAAGACCTCACAACAAACTGAGGGAGATCCCACCAAAGTTTACTCTGGGAGACCAATGAATTTGTTGTGCTTCCTTACAGAGGTGAGGACCTTCCCAAAGGGATGCACTGCATAGCGTTCCCTCAGTGGGAATGATGACTTTCTCACAGCCATATAGATGGAGCCTCATTGCCCTGCTCTTCCTCAGTCTATTTCAACTCCTCCCAGAGGCCACATACAGTTTGGGTTGAGTTATACACAGTAGGTGGTCAGGAGTAGCCGGATACTCAGTTAAGGGTCTAAACTGTATTTCTTGTGGACTCCATCAACTGGCCACTTTGTGGTTTCCTCTCCCAAATGACCTTGGTTTGTGTCAAATTGGACAAAAAAGTAACTAACACAACCCTAAAATATTTCAGAGGAGTTCTTCCTCACCACTAAAAGGAAAAAAAAAAAAAAAAGCTAGCTCCATTTATAAAGAAGTATCAGTTCTGTGAGTGCATCTCTATCCCACTAACTACTAAGAAAATGGAGTCTTGGTGTTCTATCTGGGACTAGAGTGCTATCAGAGGCCAAAGAAGCAACCATGCACACATTTTCCACTAGATACCCCCTACCTTCAGAAGGCTGGAGCTCCAGATGGGGTTATCATAAGTTTTAAGTGAACATAGCATTATAGAGCCATACTATTTGGGGGAAATGAGATTATCTGTAAGCAGCCATGGCCTTTAAAGAATATTACCCAAGTGTAAGGAAGGGGAACCTTATGGAATTTATTTAAACTAAAATAATGAGGAAAATTATTTTCTTGTAGTGATCCTTGCTCTGTCAGTATATTAGCTGTAGCTAGTACAACCAGCATAGATGATACCTACTAGAAACCATCACACATAACACTATTGTCTGTAAAACATTCATCTCTATGTTCTAGTATCATTGGTACAGGAAAGTTCTGTGCATACTACCAAAGAGAAACAAACACCAACCTAACCACAAACCCTTGGATCAACAATGAAGTCCTGTCTGCAAGATATGCTAGTGCACAAAGCCTGTGGAGTAACCAACCAAAGTGGAAATATAATCTAGTTAGGTAAAAATAGAAATGAAAGGCATTAGGAAGCCAAACAAAAATGTCACTCACAGAATACAAGACATGAAAGAGAAAAATCACAAGGGTTGAAGGCAAGATAGAAGAAATGGATACCTTAGTCAAAGCAAAACCTGCCAGATGGATTCAGTGCAGAATTCTATCAGACTTTCAAGTAAGAATTAATGTCAATACTCTTCAAGTTATTCCACAAAATAGATACATAAGGAACAACACTTAATTCTTTTTATGATACCACAATTACCCTGATACCTAAAGCACATAAAGACTTATAAAAGAGAGAATTACAGACCAATGTCCCTTATGAATATATATGCAGGAATTCTTAATAAAATTCTCACAAACCAAATACATGAACAGATCAAAAGATTATCTTTCTTTTAGCTATTAAATCTTTGATATGAAAGCTGTTAAATCACTGATACTCAAGCTATATTCCATATAAACACAGAGGTTAGGTATAGAGTAAGGGACCTGGGGGGGGAGGGAGGGATCTCCTCAGGAAGGGGAAATAAGACAGTCATGGATTGATGTGGGGAACTGGAATAGGAGAATCAAAAGGGGGTAATAGAGGCATTGCAGGGAGGAGTGGCTAAAACTGATGAGCATTTGAGGAATCATATAGAAATCTAGTGCAATAGAAGCTCCTTAAATTATATAAATATATAAATAATATATGAGTCTCCAAGTAATGTAGCAGACTAGGCACCAAATAGATATTTCTTGCCACCAAATAAAATCTGCAATGCCAGGAATGGATTATATGTAATTGGGTTGTTGGTCAAAGAGGCCTCATGGACACTCCCTAACCACCCAAGCTATTCCCAGGTCTATAAGTTTCTCTCTGAAAGCTGACAGTAAGGCCTTCCTTCTTACTGAAGATAACACCTACACCCTTCAAAAAGAAATTGCAGCTGGTGTCTACTAGAACCTTCATTCCTATTGACTAATAATGTCCATGGTACTGGAAGACATTCTGCATACTCCCAAACGAGAAAGGTAACTACCAACCAAACTACAAGTCCTTCAATCTACAATGGTGTCCTGCTTTCAAGATATGCTTGAGCAATAGTAGCAAAAACTTGTGAGAGTAACCAACCACTATCTGATTGGATTTAAGGCTGATTCTATTGGTTGGAACATATATCTTCCAACCATCTTTGGATGATCAAGAACTTGAGACTGGGTAGGCCATGAACCTAGAAGAAAATCAAATACCAATGTTCTTCTATAAGAACGTCACAATAAATTGACTCCTAATGACATGTTTTAACTGCATATGTCTTTTGCTCACCTAGTATGGTTTCCAACTGTGTTTTTATTGGAATTCTGTGTGTGGGAATTGTGTGACTCTGTGTCTGTGTGTGTTCTTGTGCTTTTTCTTTGGTTCTTTATTTCCTGTTTGCTTTGTCCTATTCTGACTTGTTTGCTTTTATTTTAATTTTTTAGAAACCTGTTTGATTTTTTTCTTGCCTGTTTGATATTTTTAGTAAGAGAGAGGAAGAATGGATGAGGATGTGGGTGAATGGGGAAGTGATACAGATCTGGGAGGATCCCGGGGGGACCTGTAATCAGAATATATTGTATAAAAATCTATTTTCAATTAAAAAATTAAAAACTACTTCTCATCACTCATATGTATGTATGCATGATACAGATATGTAACAGCACATATATGTCAATATCCTGAGATAACCTGTTCCTTTTGAACCAAACTTAGTTCTGTAAAATGCAAGAAAGTGTTAAAATAGATTGGTAAGCATTTCAGTGGAACATTTCATTTAAATATAAAAATCTTTAATTAATAGGAAACTAAAAATATATTAAATAAATTAATAAATTGGATGGTTGTAATACTGGGGAGAACATCTAATTATCAAAGACTGCTTGAAATAATTTGAAAACTTCAAACATGCAGGAAAGAGTGCTTTTATGCTTAAAAATAATTAGATTAGATTTCAATGCCTGTTTGGTATTTCTTTTTTCTGGTTTTTCAGGACAGAGTTTTCGTTAGCCTTAGCTGTCCTGGAACTCACTCTGTAGGCTAGGCTGGCCTTGAACTCAGAGATCTGCCTACCTCTGCCTCCCGAGTGCTGGGAATGAACCACCATTCCCAGCTAGATTTCAATAACTTTTAGAAACTTCGTAGAGATGCTTTATCAGATGCTAATTTTCAGCTCTGGTTCTCTAAGCCTCAGTCAAGAAGGCACTAAGGAGTGAGATCATCTAGAAGGCATGAATGTTGTCCAAGAAAAACCCAGTGCAGAATGCTCAAAGAGGGGACTGGAGACATGGCTCAGTGGTTAAGAGCACTGACTGTTCTTCTGGAGGTCCTGAGTTTGATTCCCAGCATCCACATGGCAGTTAACAACTGTCTGTAATTCTAAGATCTTACACCTTTACACAGTTATACATGCAGGCAAAACACCAATTCACATAAAAATAGGTATTTTAAAAAAATGCTCAAAGAAATTAAAAAGAGGCATTTAGCAGCATGTCTCAGAAACACGACCCAAAATGTTACATGTCACCAGCGATTGTATCTTCTGTATATGACAGGGAAACTAAATTCATGAATACCAATATGATTGTTTTTAAAAGGCCTGAACAATGATAACACAGGCTGAAATGCCAGTGTGGATAGGGGTATCCCACAAGCCTTCACCCCTAGATGAAGAGGTCTGCAACTCATGATGGCTGAGGAGAAAATCAATCTGAGTTTCCTCTTTGGTTATCCAAACCCAAGTGATGAGTCCTAAGAAAGCATATATCCAAGCAACACTAAACAGATTTATATACTTCCTTCTTCATATATATGTACAAAATGGTTGGAAAATAAAATAATGCTATCTCTACAGAAGAATTTGCTAAAAATCCAAAATCTCTATGCAAAAAATCTTAACACATGTTCTTTGGGGGAAAAAAAGCCTTAATCTAGTATTTTTATAAACCCAGAACATAGAGCCAGACTGTGGAGACACACCCTTTAATCCCACCACTTGGGAGATAGGAGATAGAGGCAGGAGGCCTGGGGCTTCATAGTCAGGGTCAGCTAGTCTCAGTAATCAATAAACTCCGGATTTGGTGTAAGACCCTGTCTCAAAATGCAAGGTGCAGAGTTATTAGGAAAGTTACCTAAGATTAACCTCCGGCTTGTACATGCATGTGCACCTACACACATTTGTGCACACACAGGAGCACACACACACACTTATATATATGCACAAATAAATAACTACAATCTGCTGAGTACATTTTTGCTGTCTGTGGGTATATGGCTTCAGAACAGACCATTTTGTATTAGAAGGCTCATCCTTGGGAGAGACTAATTTTCTCTTTCTCGACAGTCATTAGTTGCCTGTCGTTCCTTGTATAAGAGTGAACTTTCCATGAAGTTTTTCCTCTTCCACATTAGCTTATCTATTGACAGTGCTATTGTTTAGATCTCGTTTATGCAACCATATCTAGAGGAGAGGATCACAGCAGACTTGCTAATATTCTGGCTTTCACAGCCCTTCTACCTCTTCTCCCACAGTGTTCTCCAAGGCAAAGATGCAGGAGTTGGGTTACAGATGTATTCTCTGGAAATAAGGGAGAGCTGAGGTGTTGTTTCAAGTCTGATGTCCTGGGAGGGAAAATAAAGAATATCTAAAGGACAAGTTAGATGCCCAGTACTTAAGTTCAAGTTTAAGTACAGAGATCAACACCATAGCTCAAGGCTGTCAGGCACAGAGATTTCTCTGACTACACCTTTTTGGTGTAGTCTGGTCTTTGATACACCAGATGAGGTGAAGCGTAAATACATCTCAGAAGGCAATCTTCATCCACGATTCTACATTCAAATATCACCCTTGTCCAGAAATACCCTCACGGATACCCAAGGGCAGTGCTTAACCAAATGTCTTGGTATCCAATGGCTCAGTCAAGTTGGCAGACACAATTAACCATTGCAGACATTAAGAGAGAAGTGATGTCATCACTTTAATTTGACCCCACAGAAAATCAAAAGTAGCTTCTGTTTATTAAAACACCTGCTAGTTCTTATAGAATACTAAGGAATAAGCATTTGATTCTTTACTGATGTACATTCAATTCCTTTCTCAACTTAAAAACATTAAAAAATAATGAGGATGTCAAAGGTTGGCTTTGACTGTGATAACAAAGAACACTAGAAGAATGAGTGAAGTCATTTGAAATCTTTATTTGATTTCCGTTCCTTATTTGAAATCTTGTGATTGAGTCAGCTGTCAGAGTCAACACCCTAAGGACCAAATGTTGCCAACCAGCTGCCATTATCCTTATCAAAGAAATTCTCCAGGGAAAGCCCAAGGCGAGCTTGCTGGGGAGAAAATAGACTATTTCTGTGTGGGTTGTTTCAAAGTTGAGTTTGTGGAATTGGACCAAATTGTTTCTGAATTAAAAAAAAAAAAACATGTTCAGTTATGAAAACATCAGTGACAAAGTGTAATATTCAAGGCCTCCATTGAGCTTTATTGATTTCTTTTATAACCTTTTATTTATTCTTTGAAATTTTACATCATGCACTTCAACCCCATTCATTTCTCAGTCCTTCCATGTCCCCCCTTTACCCTTGTAGCCTCCCCCAACAAAGAAAAATTTTAAAATACAAATAAAAATAAATCACTTCTATCCTCCATGTTTTCTACCTCATCATTACTTATTTGTTCTTTGGGGTGGTATTGAAAGCTATGGTGTGTCACACAGTAGACCTTTTTGCCCAACCAGTTTTACTGGTAAATGTTCATTGAACTGGGTCTTTGGACTGATTCAAAGCCTCTGCCTTCAACATTGGACCCTCACCAAAACTTTTCTCAGATATATTGTTGTTACCTAGAGTCCTGGCAATGGTTCTTCAGGACATATGGCTCCCTTCCATATGTTCCAGCAAGTCATAGATGGGGCAGACATTGGGATGGGATATCTCAAAGCCCTGGATGTGGGCTTAGGTGGTAGCTGAGTTGATCAGCCTACTTGTCCACTGGGACACCTTCCTCACACTGTCTGTGAGGGGCGGGGCCAGCTCAACACAGCCCTCAGACATCAGCATGGTCTCAGGTCACAGCACAGACCATGATTATCCTCTTGGCCTTTGGTGATAACACAGGCCATGAACATCAACACAGACCCTGGCTACATCAGGCCATAGACCTGTGTGGCAGCATAGGCCTAGATATTACATGGCCTCAGGTGACAGCACAAGCTACTCACATTAGCCTGTTCTCTCCATCGCCTTATCTCCAGCTCTACCTTTCTCCACAGCACCTGAACTGCCTGGCTTCTCTTTCTATCCCATCTCTCCATGACATACTTGCTCATCATAGTGAGACCTGGCAGTGGGTCAGGCCTGTGACCTCTTGAGTTTTATTGATATTTTTAACTTTTATATATAATACTTCATTTTCAGGAAATCCCTTTAGCTGATTTTTGAAGCTAAAACTAAAAACGTGTGGTAAATAGTTGGTGCCAAAAAAGCAAGCATATACCTTGCCTTAACTTTTGTATTTTATTTTCTCATGATGCACCATCTCTCTTTACAAAAGTGGGTGTGACTTCCTTTTTCTTTCCAGGAGATAGAAAGAAAATAATTTTCTATTAGTGAAAAAAAAAAACAAAAAAAAAAAACATGAATAGCAAGATATTGAGGGCTTGATAACTAAAATAACAAAAGACTGCCTAGGGGCAAAGGCCAAGGTCCTAGGCCTTTGCCCCTAATAGAAATATATTTAGATTTTGGAAATAAACACTATCCTTGTACATGATTTTAGGAATACAAAAAAAAATTGCTGTTTCCTTCTTACATGTCAGAGAGCTCCTGCAAAACAAAAATTGAATTTAGAGTACTTTTCAAGGAATTATAATGGCTAGTTTTTTTGAGATGTTCTGTTTGAGACAGACTCTTACATCAGTCTTGTGATCTCTACAACCACACTAAAAACTAGGAGTGTGTCACTGTGAGAAATTATGAGGACAAGCTTCTGGAAGGAGCAGATGAAGTTCTGAGTGAATGCATGAGCCTGACCATGTCAAGGACCCCAGTTATTCAGACCAACAGAAAAGGCAAAGATTTCCCCAGGCGGGACTCAAAGGAGGGTCAAAGCCTTCCTCTGGTCCAAGTATGAGGGTTAGTACTGAGCAAGTGGTCTTGGAGTATATAAAAAGCCGCAGGGAGCCTGAAAACCCCAATGCTTCCTTGCAGGCCCAGTTGAAAGGATAAAGGGAACCTAGTCTGTATCCCTGCAGACTTGGCAAAGTTGGATCTGGGGTTGGGGACTGGGCTTCAAGAGTGAAAGTGTCAATTCCTAGGACCTTGGCCTTTGCCCCTAAAGACACTGAAGTTATCAGTCCCAAGGCTGCTGTGTGCTTGGTCTGTGACACCCTTGAGGGTTTCCCTGGTGCCACATTGCTTAGCTAGCTGCCTGATGACTTTGTCTCATTTCTCCCCTGAAAACTGCATAACAGATGTGATACTTCTTAACAAACTTGCTTGGTATAAGCCATCTGCTTCTGCAAGACCTCTTGACCCCAGCTTTCTCTCTTGATCTTCTCATCTCCTGACCCTCCCACTTAGGACAACATCACTGAAGAACAATCTGCTGGACCAAGTCCACAAGCAGTTTGAGCAAGCCAGGGAGAAAGAAACAGCAGGTGGCATCCCTCCATGGTCTCTGCTACAGCCTCTTTGAGTCACTACCCTGGCTTCCCTTGATGAGAGACTACAACCTGCAAGGTAAAACAAACCATTTCCTCCCCAACTTATTTTTTATTATATTTTATATAAATGTTTTTTCCACATCTATGTCTGTGCACCAGGTGCATGCCCCAAGCTATTTTGGGTCACCATCTTTATCACAGCAGTAGAAAGCAAATTAAGACAAGTTACCCAGTATGACCTCCTTTTGACTTGGTTACATTTGCAAAGACCCCATTGCCAAACAGCATCTCATTTGCAGGTTTGCACCTATTTGAAGGTAGTAATAGCACAATTAAACCCACAGTTATATGAATAGACTGAAATATAAACCCTGAAATAGAGATCAGAATGGTTGCCACCAGAAAACAGAGTATGGACCTGAGCAGCAGCAGAGGATCCCTGCTGTAGTTGAGGTTCAGAAATGGTCACTTACAGGTGGCATAGAAACTGGACTGTCAGCCACAAGCCTATAAAGAAATAGGAGTCATCTGGAGTGACTACAGTAAGAGAGTACCAACTCGATGTCTAATGTAATAACCTCCTCTATTTAATTCATCCCAGACAGATCTTCCTTTAAACCCCAACAGTGTATTCCATGCATTTAAATCTCATTTGAATGCTTTACTCATTTATATACTCATTACATACAATGTACCACATTATATTTTTTTAGTTGTCATATGTCTTCAGTGATCCTGCAAGATGGTGAGCTTAGATGCCACGCCTAATAATTCTTTGCTATTCCATTACAGTCACAAGCCTGATGCTGTCCATTTAGGGAATATTTATTGAATATACAATATTTATTAAAGGAAATAATTCTTGTTTTGTCCTGAGAGAGGGTGACAAAGATGTTTCCCCACATTGCCACTACATAAATGGCAGATCAAGTAGCCTGGAGCTTTATTTGTGTGTCCAAATCCCAGCATTTGGACACACAAATGGTTTTACTCACACTCTCAGTTTAATCTTTGTGTAATATAACTTTCATCTGATATTTGCTTTTTATAAACATGATTTTTTAAAGATTTATTTTTATTTTTTAATTATTGGTGTGGGAGGTGAGTACAGGTACCTACAGAAGCCTGGGATGCCCTGGAGCTGGAGTTACAGACAGTTGTGAGCCACTATGCGGGTGCTAAGAGTTCACTCTGCAAGAACAATATGGGCTCTTTACTGAGGAGGGACCTTTGTCTGGTCCCTTCAAGAAAAGATTTAATTACACACTTTGAGGATCTTATACAATGTAGACCCAGGAAACGCAACAAAATAGTCAAAAAGTGGCAGTCCTGTGATCCAAGCACAGCCTGCGAAGTTGCTCTCATTCAGTACCTAGGAGAAACCCTGTGTAGCGCAAATGTTCCCTTCAAGTGTATAAACATGCTAGTCTTGAAGCCAGGCTGCCTCTGTGAATGAACAGACCACCTGAGTGCAAAAATCTGTGAAGCCAGACGTGAATACAGCCCAGCGGTAGCGGAGTTCTGCCTAATTTATAGTCACCATCCGATTCTGTGCCTATGCCTTGCAGTTACCACGGCGTTAGCTCACAGCACTTTTAGCAGCAGCTAAATTGCTTTTTTAACAGCAATTATAAGAGTGCTAACAAGAAGCTAAAGGTTCGAAGAATCAATGAGCTCCTTTTACTTCCCGAAATCATTGTATAGGATTTCCTTCTTGAATACTAATTTTCTGCTCAAAAAGAAGAAAATACTTCCTTTCAGAGCACTGGGTTTTAAAAGAATATATTTTTGTACATCCCAAGTCTTCTTTAAAAACTATATTTTCACCTTTTCTTTGAATGGAGATAAATAAGAAAGTCGTATTTTTAAATAATCACAAGGGAAATTTTTCTATAGATGGTAGGCAATAAAGTACTTATTAGCTATAATTAAGTAAAAAAAATTAAGGGAGAAATCATGAAAGGCCCAATTTATTCAGATAAAAACCACTTTCATCATCCAAGTCCCTGGGTAGCTAATTGGAGGCTGCTGGGGAACGGAAGCAAAGGCTGTACTCCCATCACAGCCAAATTCCTGGTCCTTTCTGTTCCTAGTTTTAGGATTGAAATGTACAAATTGCATGCATAATCGATTCCTAATTAAACTTGCCTGCAATCGTGACACAGAAATATCTTGTCAATTACAATTGTTCTTATGCAATAAACTTACAGATTTCTGCTAGGACACAGGATTTGTCTGCAAAGTAAAATGGATCATCTAAATAATGTTTTAAAACATGGTCCAAAACAATGAGCTTTTTGATAATCAGCTTGGAAAATAAGCAGGCACCCAGTGGCCAGTAATTACTTGGTTGTTGTTTGGTTTATGTTTTGTTTTATGTGGGAAATGGGATGTTGCTATGTGGCCCTGGCTGGCCTTGGAACTGAATGTATAAACTAGGATGACCTCAAGCTTGCCAAGATCTTCCTGTCTCTACCTTCTGGGTCCTGGGATTACCGGTATGCACCGCCATGCCTGGCCCGGGGATTATTTTTATATGGTTCACCTGTTATATAAGGAAGTATAAACTGCTTCCCTTTGGAAGTCTAGTCAGAGATAAGACAACAGCAAGCACCAAAGTTATGAAGTTCTAATTTGTTTTGATTTTCATTTTTGTGAGGTTGGAAGGTGGGGGGAGAGCTTGCTTTTTTGTTTTTCTTTTCTTTTTTTAAGTGCAAGAAAGAAAAAGTAAGAGAAAGAACATAAAGTTAGATGGGTAGGGAGGTGTGAGCATCTCAAAGCAATTAGGGGAAAGTGGAGAAACAATCAAAATATATGTATGAAAAATTAATAAAACAAGATGTTTTTTAATAATTTACTTATTTTATTTTATGTGCATTGTTGTTTTGCCTGCACATTTGTCTGTGTAAAGCTGTGTAATCTCCTGGAACTGGAGTTACAGACAGTTGTGAGCTGCCATGTGGATGCTGGGAATTGAACCCAAGTCTTCTGGAAGAGCAGCCAGTGCTCTTAAGCACTGAACCATCATCTCTCCTGCCCCAACAGAAGAATTCTTAAAGCTATACATGCCAAGACATGCCAGTACTTAGAAAGCAACTGCAGGCTCATTTTATTTTTTTAAAGAACTTTTTTTTTAACTAAAATTATACCATTTTCTCCCCTTTCCTCCTTCTAACCTTTCCTACACACACTCCCTTGCTCTGTTTCAAATTCATGGTCTCTATTTCTTTAATTATTGTTATATAGGTATATGTTCCTAAATATAAAGGCCTAGGGTTGAGTTCCCATGAGATTTGCCTCCTTCCATGTTAGCGTGTCTATTAATATCATCCTTAGGCCTTGTTTAGGAAGCCATGTTGGTGAGACTTCATAGATGTAGCTTCTCTAATATTTATCAGAGATGAAATCTTGTTCCTCTGGCTCATACAGTCTTCCTGCCCCTCCTGCTGCTGTTATCTTTGTGCCTTGGGTGCAGAAGTTTGCATTATAAATGTACTGCTGGGGCTAGATATTCCATAGTCACTTGCTCTTTGTATCATTTTACTTTCTCTTTGAAATATTTTCTAGAGGTTATGAGTTTCATTGAAAATAGATTCCATCTGCCCCTGTCGCAGACTAAACAAGACTATTCTTAATTACCTCTGTCATATTATTCATACATATAATGCACATAGCACACACTAAAACTTCAACAAGTCATTTGTATGGCATGCCTGTCTTCCATAGTATGCTGGGGCTTGAGCAATACACGTAAAAGAAAAATTAAAGAATCCAAATATAAAAGACCAAAAACAGAGAACCTGAAGTGTTTCTGTGGGAATGTCCAGTATGTGTCATCATTAGTACAAACTAAAATATTCTCAGAGGAATGGAAATTGTTTTTACAAAGCCACCAGATCAGATAGGGAAATAAAAAAATTAAACATGATGAGCCACCTCATATTCATCCCCAGCAAGAAGAGGTCAAGGGCAGTCAAGTAGAGTGGTTATAGATATCCAGATCATTATGATTCTTGCATATATGATTCATAAAATTTCCAGGGTAGAGTTGAAAGCCTATGATATGGTTATCATAATTCTGAAACTGGAAGGTGGAGATTCAATGCTAGCAAGAGGCATTTGTGGTAGTGCTGTGAGAAGAAGAACCCCAAAACAAAAAGACCATAGGCAAAGCAAAGGGGGCCTATATTAGAGTTCTCTAGAAAAGCAGGGCCAGTGGGATGGACACATATGAAAAGTGGATTTATTAGATTGGCTTCCATAATCCTGTCCAGATAGTTCAGTAATGGATGTCTCACACCAAAAAGGCTAAGAACCGAAGAACTGCTCATTCCATAAAGCTAGATGTCTCAGAAGTCTCAATCTAGTACTCAAGCCCTGGAAGATTCCTAGAGAGTATCTGATTGTTAAGTCTACATTGGAAGCCTGAAGAAGCAGATTCTAATATCAATGAAATAATGCAGCTGTAGCCGCAATAGGGTAGATGAACTTGCTAGAACATGTTAAAGCAACCTAACAAAAAGCAAAGTTTCCTTCTTTTATCTGGGTTTCCACCAGAAGGTTGCACTCACATTTAGGGTCCCCCCACTTCAAACTGTACTCACACATAACATACAAACAGATTATTTTCTACTTTGCCCCTTTATTTTATTTTTTTTTTTTTTTAGGTATGTTGGTGACTTAATTTTTTTTTATTTTTTTTTCTTCCTTCTTTATTTTGTATTTATCAAAAAAAAAACACAGTAAAAAGAATTTAAAATGTGGAAGAGTTAACAATAACTATACAGAGGATAAGAATGATAAGCATGGCTTATCAAGGGAAGAAATACAAATAAGATTGCTACACCTATATTTTCTTTGTGTTCATCTTTCCCTCTGAATTTTTTTTTTCC
>PVIH01020873.1:0-31194 GCA_004025045.1 Sigmodon hispidus | reverse complement strand
CACAATGGAATACTACGCAGCAGTAAGGAAAAATGATATCCTAAAATTCACAGGCAAATGGATGGATTTGGAGAATGTCCTCCTGAGCGAAGTCTCACAAACTCAGAGAGATAAGCAGGGGATGTACTCACTCACTAGTGGTCTCTAAACAAACAAACAAGAAAAAAAGCCAAACATGCCCAAGCGGCAAACCACAACCCCTGAACAGCTTGGGATCAGAAACACCCTGGACTGACCCTTCAAACCCCAGTCCAACTATAGGAACACCTGACTCACTCTTGAGGGGGGGGGGAAAGAACTGGATTTGGCCAGGAGTGGAGACTGATCTAAGCATTATTGGGTCAGTGGGTCCATAGGACTGTCTGCTCCCTGCCCAGGGAGGGGATGGGGAGTTGCAGAGAAGAAAAATGACCAGATGTGTTGGGAGGGGGAAGAGACCTTGAATAAGGATATACAGGGAAAAAAAAATTCAGAGGGAAAGATGAACACAAAGAAAATATATGTGTAGCAATCTTATTTGTATTTCCACCCTCGATAAGCCATGCTTATCATTCTTATCCTCTGTATAGTTATTGTTAACTCTTCCACATTTTAAATTCTTTTTACTGTGTTTTTTTTGATAAATACAAAATAAAGAAGGAAAAAAAAATAAAATGTGTCTTGAAATACAGCTATTCTGAGTCACAGACCTGGAAGGCTTTAACGTATCACATAGGTCAGCAACAATTACATGCTAGGCCAACAACCTGATGTCTCCTGGTGTCTGTACAAGTCTCCACTATTTAGTTGGTTGCACTCTTGCATCGTAGCCTTGGGAGGGAAAGTGGGGTTTACTTGACTTTCTCTTTTGTATATTTAAAGACAAGGGTGGGGGCTGGAGAGATGGCTCAGCGGTTAAGAGCACCGTCTGCTCTTCCAGAGGACCCGGGTTCGATTCCCAGCACCCACATGGCAGCTAACAAACTGTCTGTAGTTCCAGTTCCAGGCAAAACACCAAGGCAAATAAATAAATAAATAAAGTTTTGGGTTTTTTTGGTTTTTTTTAAAAAAAAAAAAAAAAAAAGACAAGGGTCATGCTATGTGAGAGAAAACACCCATAATCCAGATATCTCCAAAACTGTCTGAAATGTTGCTGCCCTGTTTCTGCTGGTATCTGTCTTAGTTCCTCTTGTACGTCCCTGAGATGACACTACCAACTTCCCCTATCAATACTTCCTTCGCACCTAGGAGGCGCATATTTTCCCCATTGTCTCCATTATTTGACTTTGACTCATTATATATGGCTTCTCTGTTAGTTTCACAAAACCAAAAACCAATCCAGGACCCTGTATTAGCCAGCCTGACCTGCCATAATAAAAAGCACAGATTGCATGTAGGACTTAAACAAGAGGCCTTCATTTTCTGAGAGTTCTGAAGTCTGGTCAGACCCAGTGTGGAAAAACCTTTCTGAATTTCATGTAAGTGCTTTGCCTATGACCTCACATGGCAGAGAGAGCTCTGGTGCCCCCCTCCTTTCTTCACAAGGCCACAAACCATACTGAACTAAAGCCCTATCTTTATTGTGACATTAGCTTTTGACACCCTTTTATTCTTCAGTATTTTGAAATTTGAGAAGGCATAGTTTAATCTGTAGCATTTCTTTCCTGGCCCTCCAAAATACATGTCTTACTCACATGCAAAATAGAACAGTTTCAGCCCCCAAAGCTCCAAAGATCTCAACTCACACCAATTTCAACTCTAAGCATCTAAGTCAGATATGAGTGAGACCAAAGACACAGTTTACCCTGAAGCAAAATTCCTTTCTAGCTCTGAGCCCATGGAACCAAACAAGACATCATCTTCAAAATAGAACTGTGGACAGATAAGATAGGCCTTCATTTTCTGAAGGGGTGAAGTTATACAAAATAAAAAGATTTCCCAATTACAAGTGTACTAGTTCTCTATCTCATCACTGTGACATAAGACAAAAGCAATTTAAAGGAGAGGTCTACGTGGGCTCATGGTCTACAAGTCTATCATGGCGGGGACTGCAAAACTCTTAGAGGGCTATGGCTGCAGCAGTCTGAAGCAGGGCTGGGCTGTTTATTACACTCAAAGAACTGTCCCCAATGACTCACTTTTGCTAGCCAGGCCACATTATCTTGAAGTTCCATAATCTCTAAAAACAATACCACCTGAAGACCAGGTGTTAAAATTTAAAAGCTTGGGGTGGTGGGGGGGGACAATATGGATTCTGAGTATATCACCAGGTCCAAAAGTTAACAAGGAAATTCAATTAGATCTTAACGCTTGTAAATAATTCTTAAATTAATTAAAATTTCTGTCTACAAGTACTATTATTGGCAGTATGACCTTGTGGACATCTCTGACCCAATGAAGGTTACTCTCCCCTGAGGCAGTAGTTGGAGGCACACTTACTCACTCCAGCCAAGTAGAAAATCAAGAAGGGTCCAGTCTTGTCTTGTAGGATGGTGGTGGAAATGATCTATAATTGACTTTTACTTCAGTGTTCTTTTTTAATTGGAAGGATAAAGTAGGTTCATAATCAAATAGCTTTATCATCTGGCTCATAAGATTTAAGTCTAACAGTCCTTAATATTGCCTTTGTGCTCAGCTGATAGTCCTGGCATGCCCTGGCCATTCTCTTTTGAATAGTCTTACTCTGTGAAAAATGGACAGGTAGAGGATTTCCCACAGCTTCAAGTTCTGGTTCCTTACAACATCATCTTTATCTTTCTACATTCCACTATAGTGAAAAGAGTCAGGCCACAGCTTCAGCATTTTAATGAGAAAAATGTCTCAGGCAGATAAATATCTAATTTTATTACTTATCACTTCTACTCCTACAATGTCTTTGACCATAATACAGCCAAATACTTTGTCCCATTATAATAAAGACTGCCATTATTCCATAAGCAGGCTTCTTGTTCTCACCCATGCCCTACTCCAACGAGTTCTTGTTCTCACCTGAACTTTAATATCTATATCTCACCAACACCTGCTCAGGAGGCTGCAGGTTCTTTCAGGTTTACTCATTGTCAAAGCAGTTTCAGTTGATAGTAGTACCACACTTTTTGGTGCATTGTGCCAGATGGTAAACATAGATGCAGTCTATTTTTGTCATAAATTATCAATTTTCCTCTCTTGGGTATTTTTCCTCCTTTAATGCATTTTTTGAGACTGTCAAGTAGAAAATTATACCGTGTCCTACAAAGCAGAAGATCATGCATGCAATTTTGTTTTACCTGCAGACATTGTGGTAGCAAGGTGCATCCTTCATTATGTGACAGGATACATCTATACATCATTGGAGCATGGGGGGGAAACATATTTGGGTTTTTACCACACTCATTGAGACCCCTGAAAAGCAGGTTATTGTAGGGATGACAATAAGTACAGTAAATAAGCTATCAACATTATTACTTCAAAGGAGTTTAAGATTCTTCTGGGGGGAATAAGATTCACAAGTAAATACTGTAAAATAAAATGAAGTTCTTCAATATCCACAAAGTGGATACCACAAATGTTTGGAAAGAGTTTTTGTAGAAAGTGGTTAAACTCTGGAGGATGGTTTGGGGCAGGCAATGAGAGGTAGAAAACAGAGAGGTGGGGGGCATTAGAGGAGGTGGGGAGAGAGAAAACTGTGATCGTAAGTTGAGTAGTTAGTATCAGAAGAGGTTGACATGCTAAAAAAAAACTTGAATGGTTTCACCATCCTGCTTTTATATAATATTAATAGAATTTACAATCATGGCTTTAGTGCTAAAAATAAATCAGAAATCTTGATGTATGGCTTTGTTCTTGCCCACAAGCTTCAGACATACGGGGTAGAGTAGAAAACCACAGGATTAGAAGGGGTGGAGAATCCACTTGCAAAATGCCATGGACTCCCTATGGGAGAAATGGGGTGCTGAAGCAGACAGGGTAACTAGAAACACACTAGAAATGTTTCAGATGTTTCACCATGTGTTTTTCTTGGTTTGAGACAGGGTCTCACTGTATAACTCTAGCTATCCTAGAATTCACTATTTAGACCAGGCTGACCTCAACTCCTAGAGATCCACCTGCCTCAGCCTCCTGAGTGCTGTGATTAAAGGTGTGAACCACTACTCCAGAATTCAATATTTTGTTACATCTTGTGCTCTTCTTGCTCCAAGGCTTACTTCAAGTCTTTTCCAGTTCCCATCACTGACATCTGATCCTTCTAAAATTGGTTAACTAGGCTTGCTTCCCTTTTTGTATTTGATCATTTGGTTCCTTTTATATCCTAATATCCATGTTGCCAAGTAGCTAAGAAGCCTCAAGTAATCTTTACCCTCTTTAGCAGATATCAGCCACAGACCAGAACCAACCCTATAAGGCATTGGCACACAGAAAGTGGGTGCATGGTTTTGTTACCATAGTGATTAAATGATGTGACCAGTGTTTAATGTGGCTGGGAAGATCTAAATGCTGAAAGTCCTATAAATCTTGAAATATTCTGGCAGAAGATTGTTATTTTCAAAATAGCAAAAGCAATTGTTGTGGAATATTACTTTAACTAGGCAAAGATGTGCTTATGCTGCTTTTGTTTAATGATGTAAAGATGTGTTGCTGTTTCCCCTTGCCTGCCTAAGGTACCTGATAGGGCTAATAAAAAGCAGAATGGCCAATAGCCAGGCGGGAGAGGGATAGGCTGGGCTGGTGGGCAGAGAGGATCAATAGAAGGAATCTAGAGGAGGGAGGAAGGATTGGAGAACAGGGGGAGAGAGGAGGAGACACCCGGGGCCAACCTGCCAGGGAGCCACCAGCCAGCTAGATGGAGTAGGGCATACAGAAAGAAAGAAAGGTAAGGATCCCTGAGGCAAAATGTAGATGAAGAGAAACAGTCTAAGTTATAAGAGCTAAATAGAAAACAAGCTTAAGATAAGGCTGAGCATTCATAACTAATACTAAATCTCCTTGTCATGATTTGAGAGCTGGTTGGTGGCCCAAAAGAAATACTGTTACAAAAAATATACCCTTTTTATATCTTTATAGACTTAATAAACAAATCCAAACACTTCAGTAGAATGAACCAAAATTATTTCTCTTCACAGTCTTGCATCAT
This sequence comes from Sigmodon hispidus, assembly GCA_004025045.1. NCBI lineage: Eukaryota > Metazoa > Chordata > Mammalia > Rodentia > Cricetidae > Sigmodon > Sigmodon hispidus. The sequence goes on along the minus strand of PVIH01020873.1, from coordinate 26,105 downwards.
GTTTTGCATGTGTAATTGTGGATTAGGAAATAGGGCCTTGTTGATATAAAAATGGATCTGTGGTATAATGTCTTAGGCTGCCTTCTGTGGTTGTCCAGTACAATAGTGGCCAAGTTATCTGTGAGGAACACAGATTTACTTCTCAGAGTTCTAAAAGTTGGTGAGTCTAGCAGGAAGGGGCAACCATAGTGCAAGACAAAGCAGGGATACTAGTTTAGAATTCTATCCTTTTATCTTATAAAGCTATCAATGTGCTTTCATGAAGATACCATCCTTATGACTTCACTCAACCCTAATTACCCTCTCCAAATACCACCAATAGATGAATTTGGGGATTAAGTTTACAAAATATGAGCTTCTGTGGGACACATCAAGTCATGACATTCAGGAGTGCAGGCTAAATCCCCAGGTTAATCAACTACCTACTCTGAATGCTATTCACCTTGCAAGGGCTTCGCAAGTAACCTGAAATCATCATTCTCCATCATCAGCCTCTGACCCTATTTCCCCTCTCATAAGGTTGCAAAAGCAGTTCTACACAGAACAAATTATAGCAAAATGAGAGCAAAAATACCACTCCATGAATGGCTGGAAAAGTGCCTGCCGAAGCAAGGACAGCCTTTTTAAGAAGTCTGGATTGGAGACAGGTTTATATTAGGCAGCCTATTCTGAGCTTCCCATCTGACTCAGTCTATACCCTTACCTCCTATATATGCCTCCATACCCTCCTGAACATAACTTTCTGGGTATCTGTGTGGTATAGAGAGAGACACACAGAGAAAACACAGAGAGATGCTAAGTAGTTAGTGTGGTATAGAGACACACACACAGAGGATAGAGATGGAGAAAGAGAGAAAAAGATACAGAGAGACAGAGTCAGAGAGAGACAAACATATACACACACAGAGGACAGACAGACAGACACAGAAACTTACAGAGAGAGAGAGGGAGGGAGAGGCTAGGTCATCAAGGTGGCAGTAATCAAGGTGATCATTTATCAGTCAATAGAAAATTCTAGAGGAAAACAGAGTAGAGAAAGTGAAAAACCTGACTAAGATCACACAAGAGAAAGACTCTAAACAGTCTATATTCTGTAACAGCTAGTTTTAGTGTCTCAAAGTCTTCATTACTGAAATTCAATCCATGCTGAAAGACATTATTAACACAGAAATATTCATAACTTCAGATTTGTGTTTTGGGGGTGATTAAGTCTTTATGGTAGAACTGAATAACTGAATCCGGGAAGCTTTTCAAGAACAATAGAAAAGAAACAGGACATGTATACTCTCTCTCTGTTGCCATGTAGTGCCATGTGTCACCTTGTCAACAATGTTAACAACATTAACTTGCCTTAGGTATGCCATTACAGAGAGGAAAACTTAATTTAAAATGATGACAAGGAAGAGATTACTACCATAACTATACCTAAAAATGTGGAGGTGGATTGAGAACTGGGTACACGGGCGAAGGTTGATGATTTTTAGAGTCTAGAAATAGTCTAAAATGTTGAAAGGAGAACACTGTGCATGATTTTGGTGAGTGCTCAGAGGATGAGGAATCTCGCTGGAACATGCTCTTCAAAATGTCATGCTAACACATTTTCAGATGCAGCTGTTAGGAACTGGGATGAAAGCCACTCTTGTCACAACATTACTAAATACTCTGCCTGAGCAGTATCCATGCCCTAGAACTTGAAGGAAGGCTGAGGACACTGGTGCTGCAGGATGTCTGGTGGAGCAAATATCTAAACAAAAGCACCCATGCTGTGGCTTTGTTACAGTAGGATTAGGGAACAATGTCAGGTCTCAAGGACAGAATGTATAATTATAAGAAAGCAGAGTGGGAAGATTTGGGAAAGTCAGAGCCTGACCCAGGAAAGAAGGAAGAAAAAGTGGGTTGCCTCAGAGAAAGTGCTTGCTAAAGAGATTAGCAGCATAAAAGAGAGTCACTGTTTGGCATCAAAACCCAGAAAAAAGCCTTGAGGGCATCTCCATGCTCTCAAAGGCTATACTTCCCTTCACAGCTATAGGACATTTGGGGAAGAGTTTTTCTGTGAAATCTCAAGACACTCAGAAGGGATTTAAAACTATTTTTTTTATTTTTATTTATGTGAATACTCCAGCAGATGAAGGTGTCAGATGCCTTAGAGCTGGAGTTAGTTATAGGGGATTGTGGGTTCTGAGAACTAAACTGGACAAGAGCAGCAAGCTTTTAACTGCCAAGTCTTCTTTCTAGCCCCAAAAAAGGGTTCTCTCCTGGAGCCCAGTGTTTTCCAAGGATTCTGGCAAAGTACAAGACCTCTGTAGCCTTGATTCACATGGACCTAGATGTGGCTTCTGCTGGCTGTATACCTTGATGGCATCCACATGAGCAAAATAAAAGTTCTGGGATCATAGCAAGTTCCATTGAGATTTCAGAAGTCCTAGGAGTCTGGACAGAAGCCTGATACAGTTGGAACCTCTGAGGGGGAACTTAATAGATCCTTGCCTTTAAGTGCAAACCCTAGGAAGGTAGCCATATCAACAAAGTGAAATGCCAGTCCGAGAAACCCAGAAACAGTAGTGTCCAGCTCTGTAAAACAGTCATGGGCACTGAGACCAGAACCATCCCAGGAATAGGCTACTCCAAACTCTGGGGCTCAACTTATGCTGCATTGTGTCTAAGATACTGTCTTGGAGCTTCAGGATTTAACATCTGACCTGCTGGGTTTTAGTCTTGCTTTTACAGACACTATTCCTTTCTACTTGTCTATTTCTTGAAAATTCATGGATTGAATCATCACTGGATTTGAGTAGTCATTTGTAATCTGTTTGACCCCTGTAGAGCAGGCCCATGAGAGCACTGTGTCCTACACTGTGGGGTCTCTAGTACTTAGAACAAATAGCCCTCTGTAAGCCTCTGTTGACCGAAATAACCTAAGCAGGTAATCCCTAAGGAGAAGAGAAGGCATTGCTCTGGACATTTGTCAAGAGACCAGCATTTATTCTAAATTGGATTCTTACATGGAGAAACATAGACAAATATGATGACTTGCTTCATGCTCCTGACCTTGCTTGCTCTCTAGCGAATCCCAGGGCAGACACTCAAAATCCTGTTGCCTTTTATTTTCACAGCTGGGTTGCTGTGGTTCTAACTTCAGGCATAATGATCTTCCTAGGATATCTGTATCTCTCTATCTCTATGTCTCACTCTCCCTCTCTTTTCCTGGGATCTCTTTGATGGAGATTTTATTTGGTGCTGCCCATGAGTATAAACAAAATACAAGTATGCCACCATTTTGGGTTTAAGAAGCTTTTCTACAACTGCAGGAAATGCTTAAAACATCTGAAGAGCCCATATGTGGCACAATTGTTGCTGCCTCAAGAAAGATGTGTCCAGGACTCTGAAACACCCTGACTGCACAGTTTGTAAATTGCCTAGTTAAGCCTGGACTCAAACTGTGTTCCCCACTTTTAAACTGTTTTAGATTCCTTAGTACTTTATTGAGTTGATAGACTGAGCCCATTACTGTGACAAAAGGATTACCTTTAAGTTGATGCTTTACTATAAGCAATTATTTTCCTTTAGTGAGTCTAAGAAAAGAGGTTATAGTTTATTACCTGTGGGTGAGATTAATGAAGTAGTTGGAAATCCACCACCACAAATAAAGTCAACTTCCAGCATCTGTCAGTGGTTGACTGTAGATTCTCCAAAAATAATACATGGATGCACAAGTCTTTTAATAAGACAGTACAGATTTGTATACAAATTATATACATTTTACTCTATTCCTTAAATCGTCTCTCCATGGTTTATAATACCTAATGCAATGTAAATGTTATGTGAAGGACGTCTGTATTGCACCAATTAAGGAACAAAGAAAAAGATAATGGGCTTATTCCATTCAGATGCAATTACAAACTGTTTGATCCAAGTTAGTTGAATCCATAGATACAAACCCTATGGATATAGAGGACCAATTGAAGTTATATGTTTTGGTACACAGTTTGCATTGGAAACTGTTTAAATTAAATTAATGCTATCCTGGGAAAAATCAACATGGGGTTATTAATTTATATTCAAAACCAGATTGTATTTGAAAGCATTTTCTCCTGATAGACATAAGTCTAACTAGTTAACATTCTTAAATAACAATTGCTTTGAAATTAGTACTTATAAAAATGTTGGCAAGCATTGCAGTAGCCATTAACGACCAATGTTTTAAAAATTAATAGTAGAAGGATATGCCTCTTCAAATTACATTCATTTATTCATTTGTTTCTTAGTTTCCTTTTCAGGACAATGCCAATTTCCTTTAGTGCAATTTTTTTCTTTCTATAATATTCCACTTTTCTATTCCTCTGTAAGTTGAGATCTATAACAAAAATTCTCTAAATTGGTCTCCATCTTTTATATTGTATTCTTCAAAGATCTCCTGGGATTCAGGCCATCTATGTCTCACTTAATTTTGCTGTAGTCTTTTAGAAGTGGTCTAACCCCTAGGGTCCCATCACACTTCGCATGTCTTTCTCGAGAAACTGGCATTGGATTTCTTGTTGATTATTTAGAGATCCCTTGGCAGGCAGGCTTCTTGAAGACAGCACTTGATTCTAATGGGAAAAGGCACAGCTAAGTGATATGGGAAAGGCATTTCTAAATTGTGAGGCTAACTAAAAAACTGAAAGTAAGTTCTCTTGATAGACAAGAGTGTATTTTACTAAAAAAGGAAACTTATTTTATTAGTTATGATAACATCAAAAGCACTTTTGCTATTATTTAAATTCAAGCTCTTACCTTCCACCAAATAAGTAACTTCGGGAAGCGGGGATGCTGGCAATGAACTTAATTTATACTTTGGAGGCAAACAAACAAAACAAAAAAATCTAATGTTTTTGTGGGATTGGTACTATGAATACTTCTTTGGAGAACGCTTAAGTACATCTACTTAAGAATGATGAGATAAAACAGTAAGCAGCTAACTTCAAAGTATTTTTTTTTTTCTGATTGCATGAAACTCAGGCCATTTATCCTATCCTCTCATCTTTATATTCCTTTGTTAACCGGATTTCTCTCCCTCCAAAATGTTTCTATTGAAACTTCTAGAAACTTCATTTTAAGACATTCATTGCATTCATTTACTTTAATCTAATAATCAATCCTTCTCTATGGCATATGTCTTCCCTTGAAAAACACCTAGTTGGTCATTTTTCCCAAAGACTGGAATATCATATGATGTAGAAGTGTGTTGACATATTTTTAATCTCAATGTTGCCTATTTCAACTTGATGCCCGCCTCTATAAAGATGTCATCTTTAAGTATCTGTTCATGGCCATGATTGTGCCAGAATATCCTCTCCAGGCAAGACCCATCATTTTCATTTGGCTCTTCTAAAACCTCATCTTCATAGGGTTCTTGGTATATTCAGCTCTGAGACCTGCACTGTTTCTTGCATTTCATCCCTTTTTATCTACATCCTATACATTTTATGGCCTCCATTTTCCACATCAAAAAATATGAACTTTAGTATTCATGCCTCTGATGCTTATGTATACCATAAGTATACCCAGAGTATACCATTTCTTATTTTCAATCTACTCATTCTCTGGTCTCAGAATGATCTATACTTATTATCAAGTTCTAAATTCACTAACTTCCCTGTCTTAAATTTCTTACTGAATCACATGGTATTTTATATATTTTATATTATGTAACATAAATACTAACCACACATAGGTGATATCTTTAAAATCTTCATCATGCAGGTGTGAGTTATCTAGAAAAGTCCTAACAAAGTATCATCAGGTTCTTTATTTTCATGAACATTGCTGGTGGACACCCAATGAGCAAGAAGATGTAGTTCTGAATCTCTACAATCTCTACTTAGATGACACCATAGATAGTCCTTTCATGTAATTGAAGATACATTAATTCTTTTCCCTTGTCTCTAACACTGGCTCATTTTAAACATCACTCACTTCCCCCACTCTACCACAAGTTTCTTTATTCTCATCTGACCACAGCCTCTATCTAAACTGAGGTTAGTGTTGAAAACCTCTAAAAAAGTAGGGGAGATAGCACAGATTAAAGAAATCATTTTAGCTTTTCACTACCAATGAATGAATTAGGGACAGTATCTATGGCCATTGCTTAGAAACTAGTAATTTTTACTGAAAAATTGTGTGTGTGTGTGTGTGTGTGTGTGTGTGTGTGTGTGTGTGTGTGCTTGTATGTTGGGTAGGTGTGCATGCACATGAGTAGGGAGGCTAGAAGTAACTCTTGGGCATTGTTATGAGACAAGGTCTCTCACTAGATGTGTTAATTTGAATGAAAATGGACCCTCATATATCTGAGCCTATTCCCACCCAGTCAATGGATCTGTTTGGGAAGAGCTGGGAGATGTTGGCTTGTTAGAGGAGGTATGTCACTTCCTTCCTTCCTCTCTCTCTCTCTCTCTCTCTCTCTCTCTCTCTCTCTCTCTCTCTCTCTCTCTCTCTCTCTCTCTGTCTCATGCTTGTTGACCAGATATAAGCTCTCAGCTATTTCTTAGCATCATGGGCACCATCCTGCTGCTATGCTTCCTGTCAATGGTGGTCATGGGCCCTAACCCTCTAGAACCCTGAGCACCAAATTAAAATCTTTCTTTTATGAGTTGCCTTGATTGTGGTGTTTGGTCTAGGCAATAGAAAAGTAATTCAGACATGGGGACTCACTAACTTAGGTTTTTTACTTTCATCTTTCCAGGGTTGGAGTTGCAAATGTGCAGCACTGTGTCCAGCTCCCCAGGGACCCTTCTGTTTCCTCTTCCCCAGGGTTGGGATTACAAATGTGCAGCACTGTGCCCGGCTTTTCACATGGGTTCTGGCTTCACGTGGTTCTCAAGTCTCATGGTTTATGTGTCAATTACTTTACCAACTGAACTATTTCCCCATTTCTAAGAAAGTAGTACTATTACACAAGAACTTTTAGTAGCATTATGATAAGAAATTAAGGAAAGCCAGAAATCATTTGAAGTATTATAATCTTTTTCATTCTTACCTCATAGAAAACAACTCTACTTTTTCTAAATCCTCGGGTCATTATTAGAAAAATAGTACAGAAATAGAGGATATGGGGCTGGAGAGATGGCTCAGAGGTTAAGAAATAGAGGATGCTCTCACGTGCATAAACATACACACAAATGCAGCCCATTTCTATATACTTAGCTCTTTATTGCTCCATTTATGTCAGATTAAGACTTTAAAAAGTCACTTTATCAAGTTCAGCTAATCTACTTGTGTGTAAGCATGTACAATATTATAGCCACGTAGCTATTCCTTTGGGGGAGAAAAGCCATGTTATAAAAAAGCATTTAAATGGAATGATGTCATCCTCAGTTTCCTAGTTTTTATCCTAACCCCAAAGAAAACGACAACACTATGAGAATATGGCTTTTCACAGTAGTCTTTCCAGTGACTTCTGCCACCTTTAACAGAATGCTTAATTAAGCCAGTTATATTAGTTAAGGTATAGCTTTGGCTGATATGTCAAATATCTAAATTAACAGAAAGTTCCCAAAATGAAATTCTATTTCTCAATTTCTTAATGCCACTATCCTAGGTGGCATTGTGATTCTGTTCTCCATTCACCCAATGGCCAGGCTTCTTGTGTTTGCTTTGACTAAGGTGGTGTCCTAATTTGGGTGGCACTGGTTGGCTTGCTAGCACCCTCCCTAACCAATGGAAAGGGGAGTGGCTGCTGGAAAGGATTTCTTAGATGATGAAGGCCTTGATTTTACTTTCTTTATTGGTTGCACTTTGGACACAGTCATTTTGTAGAGGTTAGCTAGTGCTACTTTTATTAGGAATAGTCAGAAGTTTACTCATTGTATTGCTATATTTTATTACTCAAAAAAGAGCAAAGAGATACTTTTTTGTAATAAGAGGTTTCTAGCATGACCTAGCCCCATGGTCTGGATCTGTCCGCTGCTGCTTAACCTCCAAAAATGACTCAGACACTTACAAATGCAAAAGTATTACAAAAGGATTTTTTTCTAATCATCTCTTCAGCAGCCCCAACATTTATACCTATCCCTCATTCTACATGCAGGATATATTTGTGCCTTTTCAAAGTGGTATGGTAAGTCTATGAAGTCCAGAAATAGCACTTTATAAATTAAGGGCCTAGTTATTAACTTTATCTGTATTGGATCATAAAATCAGAACAAAATATCTATAATAAAGACTTTTTGTTGGAGTAGGAAAAACTAAGGGACATATATATTTCTTTAGCTTTTACTAGTTATAAAATCTTGGCAATTATCGAATCCTCAGAACTGGAAATTAAATTTTGATTGGCTTCTGAATTTATTCTTTGGTTCTCCATGGCCAATATTCAAATGGTCTTCCCTGCCCACCATCCTTATTAACCTTGTTTATACAGGAATTGGCATAGAGAACACATTTCTCCGGGGTGCCATGGGGTGGGGCAGGAACAACCCAGACCTCTGCAGCTGCCTCCAGACAGGGATGTTGAAGCCCAATATTTGTTTTATAAGTTGGATGATTTAAAAATTTTAAGTTTTTATTATCATTATTCATGGATGTTTGCATGATATGTGTGTGGAGTTGGTTATCTCTTTCCACTTTTACTTGAATTCTCAGAAACAAATTTAAGCCTCCAAGATTATACAGCAAGTGCCTTTACCTCTGAACCATCTTGCTGGCCTGGTTATCTGTAATTTTTGTAGGGTAGAGATATAATTCTTCCAGAATTGTAGTACAGTTTATTATTATATTTGCTTTTCCTTATATTAGTAGGCAAGATGATCCTGCCAAAGATTTTATTTCAGTAAGATTAAATATGAGAACTTGCTGATGGTTAGTGGCTTTGAAGTTCTGTCTCTTTCTCAAACATCTCTCAATAATAGCAGCAGTTTGAGATGCATGTCTTTGTGTAAAGGAAATTTATTCTGTTGTTTGTGTTTGCCACTGAGTAGGAAGGGCTGGGCCATCATAGTTTTGGGTCACACCCTTCTCTCTTTCTAAAGCTGCTATTTAAGAGCCAGGTCTTCCAACTACTTCAACGCAGGCAAGTTGTTGAGTGGGATCCTGTACAGCTCCTCCCAGACATCGGCCAACTCAATGCTTAGGCCATAAATAGAGAATTTGTCATAGTGGTGACACTTTCCTCTGTCAGGCTTTAGAGGATAGCTTCAGCCTCAAGTTTTTCTTTTGCTACAAGTGTCAAGATACTCTGGCTATCTTTGTAGTAGTGTACTCAGGTGGCATGTGCTTTACCTGCCATGATATCACAGGTTAGAGTTTTTGTTGTTTTGTTTTGTATTTTTAAGAAAAGGTTTCACTTTGTTATGTAGTCCTGGCTATCCTGGATCTTCCCCTGTAGACCAGGCTGGCCTTGAACTCACCAAGATCCTCCTGTCTCTGCCTCCTGAGTGCTGGGATTAGTGGTGTGCACCACTACTGCCTGGTTGGCTTACAGGTTTATATTCTCTCTCTCTCTCTCTCTCTCTCTCTCTCTCTCTCTCTCTCTCTCTCTCATATGTTTCTCAATGGCTTTCCAGGATTTACTAGCTCTCACAAGTCTAGAGAAGAGTACAATAATACCATGTATTTCAAATCCAGGGTTCTGCTCATCTTACAGATACTGAATTTTATATCATGGTATAGATTTGTTGGCTATGATATTTTAGTAAGAGATTTAGGGAGTAACTATCATTTTTCACACTTATCTATTCTAATACAGATTCATGTGTGATAGATCTTAACTGATATTCATTTTAAACTTGGGTAAGTTGGGAAAAATAAAGAAAAACTATATAAGCAAATACAACCAAAGATCATGTTATACTTTGTACTTGTACACTACTGATGAACTTTCACCTTAACAGAAATGAGAGTCAAGAAATAGCAGGCTAGGAAGATTTCAATTTAACTTTGCTTTAAAACAACTTTCCTGATAAAAGATACAAATGTTGAGTAAGAACTTGGGTGTTATTCGATTCTTCCTCCCATCCCTTATGCATTTAAGATGGCATAGATAATTGCCATTGAAAGACCTCCACAGAAAGATGCTTCGCAAATTCTCTCTATTGAATTTAATGTCTCTCCATTTTCTAGCAGAACAAATCTCTTAAGCTGTAAATTCTTCTTACATAATGATCCACACTCATGAAAACCAAATTATATATGAAAGTGACATAATGCTAGTACATAAATGCTTTGAGAAGTAAAGTTTGCCTCTCTGTGTCATTAGACAATCTGCAGTTCTTCTGATGGCTTCTTGTGTTCCTCAAGTTTCTTGAGTGAATATTTTTCTGTCTTCAGTTTTTGTCACTTCTAATATCTGAGAAAGGAGACCAGGACTGCTTTCAATAGAGAGGAGTACACATTACCAAGTTCAACACTTCTTACCCCATCTTGACTCTAGATGTCAGAGAAGTGAGGTTGGGACTCTCTTAACATTGAAGCTTCCATGACTAGAGCCCAAAAAATACAGGAGAGAGAGGAAACAACAGCAAAGACTAGGCGGAGGGGCACATGTCTATAACCCCAGGATTGGGGAAGTACAAGTAGGAGGACTTTAAGGCCAGCTTCAAATACACAGTGAGTGTGAGGTCAGCCTGGTTTATATGAATTCTTTTCTAAAATTAAAAATAAAACAACAAAGAGAAAGGGATGAAAATAAGATTTGCTTTCAAACTTTATAGTGGGAAAATAATATATACTTTTAAAAAGAATAGAATCCATATTTTTATTATATATTAATAAGTATAGGCTATTATATAGATCTGTTACTCATTTTCAACATGATTTACATATTAATGTGCTTAGATAATTTATACAACATAATTGTGGAAGTAGTGGCATCTCAACTTGTCATATGATTATGTGTAGATGTATAGTTTAGTTCTTTTGAAAACTGATAAAGTTTTTGTTGTTGTTTTGATCATGGCTATCAACTCTAATTTTGTAAATCTCCAACTTGATACAATCAGAATGACCTCTGACATCTTTCCAGCTATGGTTTATCCTAGTGTTATGTGAGTGGGTTTTACAAGTCCATCCATATCGTGTTTGAATTCTAAAGTGGAGAAGAAAAGAGCAAGCTCTGAGTTTACACAACAGCACAGTAATACACAATACTCCCAAATACTCACCCTGAGTATCTGTCTCTTTCTACTCTCCTATCTCATAAGAACTCAATATCTTGGTGCACATCTTCTAATTGCATATACCTAGAACCAGCATGGAAGGTACTAGTCATATCACACCTCGAAGAGTAGATCAATAACTCCAAGATACTCCAAATAATGAAAAAACAAAAAACCCTGTTATGCTATTCTGTAGTCATCTGCTTTATACCTAAACTGTGGGAAGTTAAAAGAGATAATTTAGGTATAATGTTAAATCAGAGGTAAAAATTTTAGATGCTATGTAAAGAAATTAAAAAAGCTAGCTAAAATATTTTTGGTCAATGTTACTTATTTGTAACACACACACACACATACACACAAACACACACACACACACACACATACACACACACCAGAGAGAGGGTCATACTCCCTGGAGCCAAAGTACCAGAGGGCTAGGTGATTGTGAGCCATCAAGCATGGGTGACAGGAATTGAACTTTGTCCTTTAGGGCAGCAGCAAATGCTTTTAAAGACTGAGCTATATGTCTCTGGATTCTAACTGCTACATCTTAGTTACTCTTTCCGGATATAAAATGGACAAAAGATTATTTATGTCCTTAGGTGTTCAGTTTTCAGTTATTCACTTGTAAATTCTCCAGGTTTCCCTGTGCCTACAGAGCATGGCCAGGGCGAAGATGAGCACTGAGAGTAGTTATCTCTCAGGTATCCAGGGCTGCAATGAAGGCAGAGTGGAGAGACGAGTCATAGGTTCTTGTTATGTCCTATTTTCTGTGACAGATGAAATTAACTCATTTCATCATGATAGCAACTCATTGAAAGAGGTGCTTTTAATCTCAGGAGGAACAACATTTAGAGAGACTGATTTTCTTCACATCACAAACTGATATGCAATAGAGCCAGGAAGACAAATCAGGTATGTCCTGCATTACAATCATTCTCTCCTCAGTTCAGCAAGCCTTCTAAGGATTGTGTGCCTCAAGCACCATGCTAACCCAACCAAGGATCTAGAAAAGCTCTCATGAAGAAGGGATAAGTGGAATCTTCAGAAGTGAGTAAGAATCCCAGAAACAAGTGGTTGTGAAAAGCTTTCCACAGGTAAAGACAAGGAGCATTATAATATAATTAATTTTGTTCATTTAAAAATATCTTTCTGATGTCAGTGTGAAGAACAGATGAAAGGCAAGCCCTGAGTTAAGAGACAGGTTCTCTGGTTATGCAACAATCCAGAGAAGGTCCCATGGGGTATGAACTGTACTGACATAGATGTGATGTGGAGGCTGACGGTGTTCGTAGTTAGGAGTAGTATCTGTAGGACCTTGCTGAAAGGCAGAGAGCAGGTACAAGCTAAGGAACTGGTGGTGCCAGAGAAGTAGATTCTAACAATATAATTTAGATAGTGAAATCAGGTCCTGTTAAAACAGTTCATGAAACAAACACATTAAGTCACAAAATACAGGTTTAATTCTGTATGAAAGGGTTACTACAAGAATTCGCTAAGTCTAAGTTGAAAGTTAAAAATAAATTTCTGAACAAGTAATTTCATCGCTGAAGAAAACATTTTATTGGATAAAACTAATAATATTTGATAAAATTTTTAGGTAGCTTTAAAAATATTGTTGATAATTTGTTGCTGGGGACAGAACTCAGGGATGTATATATGCTAGCAAGCACTGTTCCATTAAGTACACTCCAAGCCTACAGAAAACTTTACATAAGGTATAAACTCATGAAAAAAGAAAGCACACATACAAAGGTAAGATTAGATTTCTAAATTTATTAGTCAAGAACACAGTTAAAGCAAGAATAAATGTTGTACATCCTGCTTTCAAAGTCTCCAAATGGGAAAAGGAATATAGATAACGCTATCAGAAAATGATAGGGTCTTACCAGATCTAGAATGTTCTGGTCTTACTACGAATATATACATGGATGACATCTCACATATGGCATCAATGGTCATTATTTATTGGATTCATCTACCTATAAATAATCTGTACAAGCCACTTCACATCCTTCTATTTATAGGATATATAAAAGTATAGTTGTCCCCTGGATGTGAAACCCCAACTCAGGATCAACAAAGTAATCCTCCTGGGGAAAACAATTTCATCATATACTAAGTCATTATAAGCATTGAATAAATGCTAAAAGCTAATTACTTGTAATCAAGTGTGCTTCAATGCAACTATAGAATAAGATTGCAGGCATTTAGTTTTAAAACAAAACCCTTAATTCTCACACCTACATAAATACTGCTGAACATGAACAGAATCAACTATTTGGTTGATGTAATATGTTTTCAGACATTTTTGAACATTTATAAATTTTTTGGTATCTGGTGTCTTGTATACTATTTTTTGAATTGCTATGGCTTAAAAATAACTTTCCAACAATAAAATATATTAATAATAAAAACAAGCAGAAGACTTAATGATAACTTCATATTAAGATACTAATGTGTATAAATTTTAGTGTTTTATTTTAAAATGTTTTGTCTTTTAAAAATTTTGTTACATTTAAAATTAATTTATATTTGCATGTGCATTTGCGCCTCCGTGTGTGTGTGTGTGTGTGTGTGTGTGTGTGTGTGTGTGTTGGGGCGGGGTGTACATACACCACACAGAATTGGAGGTGATAGGACAACTTGTAGGAGACATTTCTCTCCTATAATTTGGGTCCTGGGATTGAACTTAGGTCATCAAGCTTAGTGGCAGGCCCTTTTGCCTGCTGAGCCACCTTGCTAGCCCTTAATACTTAGCTTGGGGCATAAACATTTATCCAATGAGTAGTTTTAATGGCAGGTTACATCTTAGAGGAACTTTCGTTTTCCTGTTGCCTGTTTCAGTACCAGGGAGAGTAATCTTCCTAGCTAACAGTGAATATTACAATATAGATGATTAAATGCAAGGTGTCTAACTTCCAATTGCTAAGTTCATATGAATGAGTATAACATAATGACAAAAGACACTGGTACAGGGGAAATATTTGATAAATGTTTCCTCCCATTTTTACTGCTGCTATTCTTGTTATATGGAAAGCTGATACAGGAAAAAGATACTTAAAATTTCTTTGTCACAGATACCCAATATATGTGGAAATTAATGATCAATTAAATATTTCTAGCTGTATGTTCTATCCTTAAATATAGTATAAGATTAGACCAGTATTTCTCAATATTAGAAAAGTACAAAGCATACAAATCCTGAGGTGACTGGGCATGTAGCATGTGTGAGGCCCTGTTTTCACGCCTTGGGGCTGAAGAAAAGTATGACTTGAAGATCTTCAAAATTCAGTAATGCTTATAGATACAAAATAACACTTTAAAGAATAATCAATTGTCTTCATAGCTATAGGATTCCTGTGAATTATAACTTTTTCATGTGAGTTTTTTGTTAGACTTTTTATACACTTTGAAGAATAAAGCAGTGATCTCTTAACTAACTGTATTACATGTTATATGGTAGGGGTGACACAGAGACAAAAACGTTCAGAGAGTTAAGCTTGTATGACTTATTAGCACAAAGAAATTACCAATTAGGGTTAAATGGTTGTCTACCCTAAGGGGACCTAGAAATCTTTGCACTAGACTATCCTCATCCTAACTTTAAAATTAATTATTTTGATGGAGTTGGCCATGTGAAATAAACTAACATTTAAATGAACATGCATTAATTAATTAAGCACTATTCTTCACTAACAACAAAATTGGGTAATGCACAATCAATGTTGCATTTGGTTGTATACTAATTAGTATGCCAATAACAAATCTAAAACATTTTGAAGCAACCACTACCTGTGACATTTTTAATTTTAGTATCTTTATATTGACATATCTTGGTTATTATGCCAATTTAAATTTAACAGATGTCTGAATGTAATGACAAACTTGGAAAGCTCATATTTGTAAACCCAATTACCAGAAATGCTCTGTCAAATCATCAAAATTTGGGAAACAGGCAGGCACATATTCCCAATGGTCCATTAGCATAATAGCCTATAACTGTTCTCATCAAATGAGGGGAACAAAGTTCTTTGGGAAAGAAGTACAAAGCGCTTGCAGGAAACCAAAACCAAAACCAAAACCAAAAGCCAATTTGATGATAAGTTCTGACACCTAACCCACATTTCACTTTTCCATCATTAAGAGAACCTGGCCTGAGGTTCACGGGTTGATTCTACTAACATCTGGCTTGCACATCTGATAGTCAGTCTTGAATTTAGATATAGAAATCAAACAGCTACCTAATGAGAGCAATTTGTCCCCATACACAGGCGCGATTTACCAAGCATTTACATGAAACATTTACATGCATATTGCTTTAGTTTATCTATCAACTAACTTGAGGGAATAAGTTAGTAAATTTAGGTCATAAGACACAAGAGCAGAGAAAATGTTTTCATTTTTACCTGAAATCATACATATGGAATGTCTAATGAGTACATAAACACCTGATTTAGTCTCTTTACTTTCAAAACATTTTGCTTAATCATGAAAGCATAACATAAAACCCAAGGGAATTTTTTTAAAGAGATCCAACAA
This sequence comes from Sigmodon hispidus, assembly GCA_004025045.1. Lineage (NCBI taxonomy): Eukaryota > Metazoa > Chordata > Mammalia > Rodentia > Cricetidae > Sigmodon > Sigmodon hispidus. The sequence continues at coordinate 10,431 of PVIH01020873.1, read as the reverse complement.
AGCTTTGTCTAGCTTGTCCAGTATTGCTACAATATTTTTTTAGGAGAAACTTGTTGACTATGTAGATTCCCTTACCTCAAACACATGCTCAAGGGCATCTGTCCTTCAGGGATTTAGGCATCTTCCCAAACAGCAATGTGAATACACTGGAAATGAAGTGCAAAATTACCAGACAGCTTTAGAAGCTGTCCAACTTGGTCTCTTGTTTACCTTTCATTTTTATTATGTTTCCAGGTGTTTGCCCAGTTGAGATTGCCTTTCTGCTTTGCTCTGGGGATTCCTGGGTGCCTCAGCTATCTTTTCTGGGTTTTCTTGAACATTTTTGGCTCAGCAGTTTGTTTGGATTATTGACCTTTGCTTCCCAACCACTTGCTCTGAGCTTGCCAGTTTTTCTTTTTATGGCCCAGACACCATATGCCCACATTTCGTCAAACCAGTTTCCTGTTTGGAGTCTATAGCCCTACCTTATTACCTGATCTGCAGTTTTAGGTGACTGATATCACTGTCTCATTTCAGTGGTGCCAGAATTAACATCACTCTCTGTGTGACACTTTGTACTTTTCAAAGTGTGATCACATCTAAGTTTACTATAACTCCATTCCTATTTCATAAGTAAGAAAAAAGATCCAAAGGTACCACACAACGACAGTTACTCTGCCACTTTGAGGATTTTAATCCTCATTAATATGTATGTGTAAAGAAACTGAAGGTTTTTCCTTTAATAGGTGAGCTCACCTGTAGTGAAAATAATTTATACTAAATTGTTGAGATTTTTCAGTTGTTTACATTTCTATCTTTTAACTTCTTTCTCCTCAATACAGACTTTATCAGTGCCATGTTAGAGTCACTGAGCTCAAGATATTGCTGAAAAGTTTACTTGTTGGAAAGGTATAGTCTCTGTGTTAAATAACTGCCAACCAAGTGTAAAAGGCCTAACAAGAAACTACAACAACACAGTCAAAGTTATCATCCTCTGAGATAGTATTATTCGTATTGGTTTTTATCAGCCCACTGTCTTCAAGGTGCTGCACTCTACATACACACTTGTGACTTCCTCAGTAAAGATGAGGACTTTATGTATTTACAGTTTTATCTCCTTTACTTTAGAACTGTCCATGGTTGGCAGAAGACACAGCCATGTATTCTGGTTGTGTATTGAGCAATGTTTGAATGAGTAATGTCCCCCTCAGGGTCAAGCATTTGGGTTCTTGGTCCCTAGTTGCTGAAGCTGATTGGGGAGGTTAGGGAAGTTCTAGGAGGTGGAACCAATAGAAGGAAGTATGCTGTTGAGGTAGGGCCTTCGGATTTACAGCCTTGCCACATTCCCAGCTCAGTCTCTTCTCCTGTGTCTTAATAAAAATGTGGATAACTTGAGACAAGGACTGAGGACTTTGAACCTCCCACGGTCTGCCCAGAGCAGAGTCAGAGGTGAGCAGATTCCAGCTCCAAGGCTGCCTGTCTGGAGAATTCCTCTCCAAGATTGGGGTCACACCTAAGGGGATGAGCTCAGACTCTTGCCAACAAACAGGCCCTAGGTTTTAGCTACAAGGGGCCTCCAATAGGGACCCCTACCTTGCCTGGTTGGGCCCCATCTACAGGGCAAACTGTGTCATCAGACAGGACTGAGGATTTTGAAACTCGGACCCATGTCCAGAGCAGCGTCAGAGATCCTACAGACCCCTTGCTCAGAGCATACAGAAGACAAAAAAGCCCTCTAGCCACAACTGACTAGGAGCTGACTAAGTGTGAACCACTGAAGCCATGGGCAGATGCCAGTGCAAGAATACATATAACAATATAAAGAATAACAAGGCAACACCAGAAGAAACTGGTGGTTCTACAACTAAAAGACCTGAACAGAGCAATGAAGAGTAAACAGAAGGAAAAAACAGCAACAACACCTTTATGAAGATTATTGAAGCCTTCAAAAAGGATATAAAAAATTCCCTTAAAAAACAGAAGAAAATACAAACAAAAAATTGGAAGAGATGAACAAATCCTTGAAAGAAAGCCAAGAAAAGGTAAACCAAAAAATGAAAGAGACATTCCAGGAACTAAAAATTGAAATGGGAGCAATAAAAAAAGACACAAAATGAGGCAAAGTTGGAAATAGAAAATCTGAAGAAAAGAGCTAGAACTACAGATATAAGCATAATCAACAGAATCCAAGAGATGGAAGAGAGAATCTCTGGAGTGGAAGACTCAGTAGTGGGATTAGATATATCAGTCAAAGGAAACACTAAAACCAAAAACACCATAACACAAAACGTTCAGGAAATTTGGGACACCATAATAAGACCTAACCTGAGAATAATCGGAATAGAAGAATACCAGCTCAAAGGCACAGATAATGTATTCAATAAAATCCTAGATGAAAACTTTCTCAACATAAAGAAGGAAATGCCTATACAAGAAGCTTATAGAACACCAAGTAGATTTGACCCCCCACAAAAGTCCACTTGCGACATAATAATCAAGCCACAAAACATATAGAACAAAGAAAAAATTTTAAGAGCTGCAAAAGAAAAGGACCAACTTACCTATAAAGGAAGACTCCTCAGAATCTCAGCTAACTATTAAATGGAAGCAATGAAAGCAAGAAGGGCTTGGTCAGAAGTTATACAGACACTGAAAGAGCATGGCTGCCAACCTAGACTACTATACCCATCAAAACTATCAATCACCATAGATGGAGTAAACAAGATTTTCATGACAAAGTCAGACTTAAACCTATCTACAAATCCAGTCTTTCAGGGAGCATTAGAGGGGAAACTCCAACCTAAGGATCCCAGATATGCCCATGAAACCACAAACAATCAATAATCCCACAGAAGAAAAGCCCAGAGAAAGGAAATACATACAAGCTACCACTAAAAATAACAGGATATATCAATCAGTGGTCACTAATATCCCTTAATATCAATGGACACAATTCACCTATAAAAAGACACATTCTAACATGATGGATACAAAAACAGAAACCATCCTTCTGCTGCATACAAGAAACACACCTCAACCTTAAAGACAGACACAGGCTCAGAGTAAAAGGTTGGGAAAAGATTTTCTAATCAGATGGCCCTAAGAAACAATCAGGGGCTGCCATCCTAATATCTAACAAAGTAGACTTCAAACTAAAATCAATTAAAAGAGACCAGGATGGATATTACTTATTCATCTCAGGAAAAATTGACCAAGATGAGATTTCAATCCTGAATATTTTGACCCTAATATAAGGGCACCTATCTATGTAAAAGAAACAGAACTAAAGCTCAAATCCCGCATCAATTCTTACACCCTAATATTGAGAGACTTCAATACCCAACTTTCACCCCTGGATAGGTCAACCAGACAGACATTCAACAGAGAAATAAGGAGTCTAACAGAGGTTATGATGCAAATGGATTTAGTAGATATTTACAGAAGCTTCCACCCCAATGCAAAGGGACATACATATTTCTCAGCACCACATGGAAATTTCTCTAAAATTGACCACATAATTGGTCATAAAGCAAATGCCAATAAATACAAAAAAATGGAAATAATCCCTTGTATCATATGAAATCAGGATGGCCTAACGATAGAGTTCAACAACAGCAAAAAAATCACAGAAAGCCTACCATCACATGGAAACTAAATATCACTCAACTGAATCACATCTGGGTCAAGGAAGAAATTAAGAAAGAAATCAAAGTTTTCCTATAATCTAACGAAAATGTATCCACAACGTATCCAAACTTGTGGGACACTATGAAAGCAGTCTTGAGAGGATAATTCATAGCACTAGATGCCTATATGAAAAGCCTAAAGAAATCCCACACTAGAGACCTAACAGTGCAGCTGAAAGCCTTAGAACAATTAGAAGCAAACTCACCTAGATGGAGTAGATGGCAGGAAATAACCAAACTTAGAGCTGAAATCAATACAATTGAAACAAAAAGAACAATACAAAGAATCAATGAATCAAAGAGTTGGTTTTTTGAGAAAGTAAAAAAGATAAACCCTTATCCAAACTAAGCAAAAGACAGAGAGAGTCTATCCAAATCAACAAAATCAGAAATAAAAAGGGAGACATAACAACAGACCCCCAGGAAATTCAGAGAATTATCAATCATACTTTGAAAATCTATATTCCACAGAAATGGAAAACCTAGAAGAAATGGACAAGTTTTTGGACATGTACAATTTACCAAAATTAAATTAAGATAGATTAAATACCTAAACAGACCTATACCTAAACCCTAGAGGAAATTTTAGCTGCCGTTAAAAGCTTCCCAAGTAAACAAACCAAGGTCCAGAAGGTTTCAGTGCAGAGTTCTACCAGACCTTCAAAGAAGAGTTAGTAGCACTACTCCTCAAACTGTTTCACACAATAGAAACTGAAGAAATATTGCCAAACTCTTTTTATGAGGCCAAAATTACGCTAATACCCAAGCCACTCAAAGACACAACAAATAAGGAGAATGAGAGACCAATTTCCCTCATGAATATTGATGCTAAACTTCTGAACAAAATTCTGGCAAGCCGTATACAACAACATATAAAAAATATCATCACCATGATCAGTAGGCTTCATCCCAGAGATGTGGAGGATGTTTCAACATATAAAAACCGGTAAATGGAACACCTGACTCACTCTTGAGGGAGAGGAGAGTATACTGGGTCTGCCAGGAGTGGAGACTGAACTAAGTAATATTGGGGCAGTGGGACCATGGGACTGCCTGCTGCCTGCCCAGGGAGGGGATGGGGAGTTGTGGAAAAGAAAGAATGACCTGATGTGGTGGGAGGGGGAAGGGACCTTGAATAAGGATATACAAGGACAGAAAGTGTGACTTCTTTGTTAATAATAATAATAATAATAATAATAATAATAAAGAAAGACAAAAAACGGTAAATGTCATCTATCATATAAACAAACTGAAGGAAAAAAACAGAAGATCATATGCTTAGATGCTGAAAAAGTCTTTGACAAAATCCAACACTCTGTTATGATAAAAGTCCTGGAGAGATCAGGAATACAGGGAAAATATCTAAATATAATAAAGGTGATTTACAAGAAGCTGACAGCCAACATCAAACTAAATGGAGGAAAAACTCAAAGCAATCCCACTAAAATCAGGAACTAAACAAGGATGTCCTCTCTTCCTTTATCTATTCAATATAGTTCTTGAAGTTATAGCTAAAGCAGTAAGTGAATGAAAGGAGATTAAGGAGATACAAATTGGAAAAGAAGAAGTGAAACTATCTCTATTTGCAGATGATATGATTGTATACATAAGTGATCCACAAAATTCTACCAGGGAACTTCTACAGCTGATAAACACCTTCAACAATGTAGCAGAATACAAGATCAACTCAAAGAAATCAGTAGCCCTTCTATACACTAAAGATAAAAGGGCTGAAAATGAAATAAGGGAAACATCACCCTTTATAATAGCTGTAAATAGCATTAAATACCTTGGAGTAACTATAACCAAAGAAGTAACAGATCTATTTGACAAAAACATTAAATCACTGAAGAAAGAAATTGAAGAAGATACCAGAAAAATGGAAAGATCTCCCATGTTCCTGGACAGGTAGGATCAACATAGTAAAAATGGCAATTCTACCAAAAGCAATCTATAAATTCAATGCATTTCTCATTAAAATCCCAACACAATTTTTTACAGACATTGACAGAACAATTCTCAATTTCATTTGGAATAACAGGAAAGCCAGGACTGCCATAACAATTTTACTCAACAAAAGAACCTCAGGAGGCCTCACCATCCCCCACTACAAGTTATACTATAGAACTACTGTAATAAAAACAGCCTGGTACTGGCATAAACACAGACTTGTGGATCAATGGAATAGAATTGAGGATCCAGACATTAACCCAAAAACCTATGAACACCTAATCTTTGACAAAGAGGCCCAAAACATTCAATGGAAAAAAAGATAACATTTTTACAAATGGTGTTGGCATAGCTGGATGGTAGTGTATAGAAAATTGCAAGGAGATCCAAGCCTATCACTCTGCACAAAACTCAAATCCAAGTGGATCAAAGACTTCGACATAAACACAGAGACACTGAACCTGATAGAAAAGAAAGTGGGAAATGTCTTCGAACAAACTGGCAAAGGTGACCACTTCCTAAATATAACAACAGTAGCTCAGACACTACAAACAGCAATCCATATGTGTGTCCTCCTGAAACTGAGAAGCTTCTGTAAAGCCAAGGACACTGTCAATAGGACAAAACGACAGGCTGCAGAATGGGAAACCCTACAAGGGATAGAGGATTGATCTCTAAAATATATAGAGAACTCAAGAAACTAGAGCCCAAAACCTTGAATAACCCAATCAAAAAATGGTATTCAGAATTAAAAAGGGAATTCTTAGCAGAAGAATTAAAAATGGCTGAAAGGCACTTGAAAAAGTGCTCAACATCTTAAGCCATCAGAGAAATGCAAATCAAAACAACTTTATGATACCACTTTACCCCTGTCAGAATGGCTAAGATAAAAGGCACAGATGACAGCCTATGCTGGAGAGGTTGCAGAGCAAGGGGAACACTCCTTCATTGTTGGTGGGAGAGTAAGCTTGTTCAGCCACTCTGGAATGCAGTATAGTGGTTTCTCAGAAAAGTGGAAATCAATATCCTCAAAGATCCTGGGAGATATACTGGGCACATACTCTAAAGATACACGTTCACACTCCAAAGGCATTAGCTCATATGTTCATAGTGGCATTATTTGTAATAGCAAGAACCTGGAAACAACCTAGATGCCCCTCAACTGAAGAATGGATTAACAAACTGTGGTACATCTACACAACGGACTACTACTCAGCAGTAAGAAAAAGTGATATCCTAAAATTCACAGGCTAATGGATGGATTTGAAGAATATCCTCTTGAGCGAGGTATCACAAATCCAGAAAGATAAGCATGGGATGTACTCACTCATTAGTGCACTTAAAAAAAAAAAAAAAAAAAAAAGCTAAGCATGTCCAAGCTGCAAATCATAACCACTGAACAGCTTGGGATCTGAAACACCTTGGACTGGAATCTTGGAGCCCATTTGATGTTGGGATGAGGAAAACGGATCTGTCTGGAGTGGATGCTGAACTAAGACACCTTGAGACCTTGGAACCACCTGTCCTTGCTGGGGAGGAGATAAAGTGATGTAGAGAAGAGTTAGTGTGTGGGAGGACGTCTGAACAAAGGGATTCATGAATAAGAAAACATGACTTTATTCATAATAATAATAAAAAATAAAATTGAAATGTGGATAAGTTATCTTCCTTCTTTGGCTGCATGCCATCAAGTCTTCCCTGACATCATGGGCTTTTGCTCTGGAAGCATAAACTAAATATACTTTTCTATAAACTGTCTGTGTTATGGTATTTTATCACAAAACCAGAAAAAAGTAACCAGTACAATATCCAATAGATCTCCATAGTTCTTCATGTCTGTTGTCTTTTATACTTTAGTCATATCATATTTTCCTCAATGAATAAATTACACTAAAATATTTGGTTCTTTTTAAATAACTTTAAAAAACAGTTTTTCTAGCCTTATTAAGCAGGTCGTATGGTTTATATTATTCAGATAGTACACAATATTTTAAATACTGTATACATATTTACATACATATTTCTTTAGTTTTGTTTTGTAGGCAGGGTCTTTCTCTCTCTGTAACCCTGGCTGTCCTAGAACTTGCTATGTATACCAGTAAGTTTGTCCTGGCCTCAAACTCACAAAGTTCTGCCTAAGTGTGTGTCACCCTGCCTTGCCATACAATGCTTCTTTAAAGCTGTCTTATTCATGGCTGACAGTTTGTAGGATGTTCTCCAATGAACTTATATTGGATGGTGTACAGTTGCTATTGTGTAAAATATTAATGTCAGTACATTTAATTTCAGGTTAATGCTTATGGATTGGTAGGTAGTCACACAGCTCCATGGCTTGCTGTTTCAATTATATTGACTATTTTAGATTTACAGTTGCTGCATTCTAAGTTTCCATGCATCTTGTCACTTAGCTCTATTCTCTGTGTTTTTGCTACTATATTTCCTTTGGCATTGTTCTTACTTAAAGATGATAGATTATATAGTACAAATCTAGACATGACATCACATTTGTACAGCTAGCTTTAAAAGTCATTAATACTATCAGTTACATGTAAAAATTCATATATGTTTTATAGAGTAATTTCACAATATGGTATTTTAAATTTAGGAATTAGTAAAGGTATTGAGACAACAAAAAGATACCATAAATTTCATAGACACAGGCAGGAAAACTACAGAGGGCATTAAAAGAATAATAAGCATAGGCACAAAAATACTGAGAATACATTTTTAAAACTGGAATCTATATGGATAGAAAGGACATGGTATAATAATAATAATCCCATGAAACCCATGGTGCCCTTTAGAAGGAAACCCAGGGACTATGCTCTATTCAGGTATGAGCTCTATGTGCTAAGTCTGTTTACAGAGAAGGCAGTAACTAATGAAAATGAATAGTAGATAAATAATTTAGAAAATGTAAGCTTAGCTTAAGCCAGAGATGACAAGTTTGGCAGATGGTTCACTCCTGGGGGTTAGTAAGTTACAAAGGAATATTTTGTTGTTATTATTATTGGCTTTTTGCTTTAATAAAGTATTAGAGAAAAATACTTAGCTCATAATGACCTTTGTCCTACTGACTAGCAGAAACCAAAGTTATCTTGTTAACTTGGTTTAATACACCTAATAGATATGAAACATTTTTAGGTTCAAGAATGAAATGGAAATCATTAGAACTGCTATAAAATAAGAAATGTTATACACACACATACATATGAATGCATGCATGCTGGTTAAAAACTAAAAAAAAAAAACTGAGAAAGATGCTTGTTCTATCTGGATTCTGAGAAAAGGACATCAATAAATAAAGAAAAGATAAATGGAAATCATATGACTTGAAAGCTCGACACAATCTCTTAAGTATATCTGTGAATTCATAATCACAACTAATACCATCCATTGAAAACATAATAAACACTTATATGTTTTATCCCTTTAACTTCTTTAACTTATATATATATATAATATATATATATACACATAAGATATTTACACAGTATTGGATCAGGGATATGGGGGTCAAGGATAATTTGCCATAATTTGGATTCAATCTATATGATCTCATTTTGAACTCCTTTTCTCAGTCATTCTGTCATAATTTACAGATTTTTTAGAGTTAGAATAAGCATGGTGAAAAGAAAACAATGAACATGCTTGGGGAAAGAAAATGTTAGACTTTATGACAGTCATGAGAGCTGTCTGTGATGTTTATGAACGAAGAACTGTGTTCTGAGGATAAACAACTACTTTTGTAGGCTTTGCTAATGTATCTGGAAACAGGTTAGTTATGTGTTGTTGCTGCACACAAAATGTGGTGGAGCTTGTTTTAATATAAACAAAGAAGCTGATGACATAACTGTGGCCAACATATGATATTCCATTTCCCTCTCATGAGATTAGATCAAACAAAAAAGGAGGCATAATGTATACACCATTATGTATACACAACACACAACTGATCGGTACATATAATTAAGCACTTTGTTCCTAGAGAACACCTTTAGCTTACGATTGTGGGCATGACTGGGACTCACATAGACAGCAACTCGATAGCAGCTCTGTAAAACAGATACCTCACAATTCTTGTCAGGGAGAAAGGACAGGCCAGATACCATTTTTTTTTTCTTGTGCAGACTTCTAGTTAAAAGAAAATAAGTAAGGGTAAGCCCTACATGGTCTCCATGTATGTATTAATTACTTGTACATTACAGATAATTGTGATAAAATGATCATGGAAGGAAGGATTTATTCTGGCCTCCAGTTTGGAAGTACAGCCCATCATAAAGGGGAAGTACAATGGCAGGAGTGTGAGGCCTTCCCTGGACACATTGCCTGTGCAGTCAGGAGGTAGACAGGGACAAATGCACGCACTCCACTAGCTTTCTTCTTTTTTTAAAAAAAATCAGTCCAGGACTTCAGGCCATGGGAATGGTGCTATTCACAATAAGGGTGCTGTTCCCTCCTCAGTTCAGTTTCTCTGGAAATGCTCTCACAGACAAGTTCAGGGGTGTGTCCTAGGTGATTCTAAAATGCTTTCAAGTTGATGGTCCAGATTGTCACAATGCAGTTACTGCTTATATGTCAATCAGTAATTTGTTTCAAGTCCTTGGTTCAGGACTCAGCTATGACTGATTCTATGAAGTGCTAACCAGTTGTGCTGGAGTTTTGTAAAGGTGTTTCCTCTTATTTTGAGGTTTCTAATAGTATAATCACCATTTCAAAAGCTCTCTGAATATTTCCTCATTCTTGTCTTCCCTCTAGCCTGGGTAAACATTTGTTTTGTTTTGTTTTCTCTTTTCCTTCTTTTCTTTTTTCTTCC